>CAICTM010000485.1:12974-63814 GCA_903772945.1 Seminavis robusta | reverse complement strand
TGAACCGATGACGCCGCAACAGTACAGATTCAACATATACGGACGAACGACAACTAACCGAGCTTGGACACCAGTCTTACCTGCTTCCTCGACCATCGCCGAAATGCCACCGGCGACGGTTGGGTTTGCGCCCTCACCAACATTGGAACGAGTTCCCTCGATATTCGTATCGGTTGGAGAACCGACACCCGCTTTGCTCTTCGCTGAAGGCGTACGGGTGCCTTTCTCTGGCGAGAGGTCAAGACTCCCATGAAGCAGACTCTGCAGCAAATCGCCGAGTCGTCTGTCTCATTTCCGTCCCCCTTGAAGGACTTGAGTCTTCAGTCATATTCAGATAGTAACGATATAAACGCTAGTAAACAAAAGAGACTGGTGGACACCTACTAACGCAACGACAGAGGCCCTGAGCGGTAACTCAGATGTATTAGAACCAACCAACCAACACTACAACCCCCCCCGTGAGAAAAAGGGATGCGGTGCAGGAATGAGGAGGAGCCCATGGCGGAGGCGGAGGAGACCATGGCGGACGTTGAGCGAGAAAGAGCGAGAGGAAAAGAGCGAGGGAACAGGCGGGGCGCAAAGAGAAAATTTCCTGAGTATCCCGTTGGATGGTTGTTCAGGCTGATCAAGACCAGATGAACCAACCGCGTGAGTACTCAGGCTCAATCAAGGAGGAAGACTTGGTGGACAAGATGGAGATGTTGTGAGCCTTGCTAGTTGCGCCTCACAGTGGAGGTGTAAGACTCAAATAGAATATTTGGTTTTGGTAGGCTTGACTCGTCTGGCTTGACTCTTCACCCTGCTTGGCTGGGTCGCGCGCTTGGAGATGAAAGAATTAAGAGACGATAAGGATCGTCTCCTATTTTTTGGAGAGGAACGTACACATTTAAAAAAAGAGACGATGAGACGATCAACAGGATTTTAGAAGATGAACGAAGCACGACTCCAATTTTCCACAGAGGTCCAGTATTGAAATTTAAAGTGTAGAGTACCGCACTAATACACTCCTCACTCACACTTAAGATAAGTGGGTTTAAGATACCGAGTACTCAATTTTTTGGAAATGTTTAGATAACCCGGACACTCAGATTTCCCAAACCAGTAAGATAAGCTACGAGTACTGAGGTCTCAAATCCTAAGCTAATACTAAGACTATGCGTGGATTGAATGCAGCTAGTACCCACTATCTACCACATCACCATCTACATCCAAGTACTCCATATCCGCATCTTAGGGTGCCTCCCGACCACGGAATCTTTGGTTTCATCAATTTTAGCTTTGCACCTTTGCCTTCTTGGGCTTTGGTGGTGGCTCCTCACTGTTTCAGGGCATGGTTAGTAGTAGGGTATGTAATAAAAGCTTCTACCAGGTAGTGGCTATAAGATATGAAAGATACTGAGATTGGGCTGCTTGTAAGATAATAACTCAGTGTTGCTGTAGCTGAATCGGTTAAGATACCTACAGTACTGGACTAAGAATAGAGTTATCTTATTGATGAGGTTGGAGTGTAAGGTTACCGGTTACTGCTCCAGCGTTTTACACTTACCACCAACTGGTTACTGGTACTAGTAACCAATACCGGTACCAGGCTCAAAAGGTTACTCTAGCTAGAGTACTCGTCCGGGAGCCAGGAACACGCGTCCAAGCCAACTCTAACTCAAGACTTCACAACTGGCTACTCACAACTCACAGCTCACAGCTCACAACTCACAAAGCTCACAACACAACAACCTTGACGAAGGCAACACTTTATTCCAATTACCTATCATCGACAACTATGGCGTCGTCATTCGAGTATCCACAGACTGGAGAGTTCTCCTTCCAGCAAGCATTCTCAAACTTCTTGACAGATGAAGAATTCCATGATGTTACCATCAGAGGCACAGATGGAGTAACTGTAACGGCGAACCGCATCGCTTTGTCTAGCCGCTGTGTGTACTTTCGCAAGCTGTTCCTGGCTGGTTTCAAGGAAAAACAATCTACAGAGATCATCATTGGCTTTGAGGGATCAATTCTCAACGCAGTCGTTGAGTACCTTCATACAGACACCGCTGGCATTCTTTCGAAGAAAGGCAAGGACCCAAACAGCCACGCAGCGAAAAAGGCTAACACAAGTGATGGAATTTCAGAGACAATTCAAGTGGAGTTTCAGACTCTCCTAAAGCTAGCAGAGGCTTCAATGTACTTTGACTTGCAAGGCTTGCTGGACAAAACTGTGCTGAACATCGAAAATCACATGAAGACATACCCAGCTCTGTCATTGGTTGTACTGGACTTTCCTTCGGCTCCACAATGTCTCACCGAATTGGCATTGACCACCATTACATCCAATCAGGAAGAATGCTTCAAGGAGCCTGTTATGAGTCATGCCGCTCTGGAACTGTTACTACTGAACAAACAAGAAATTTGCATGGCAGAAGTCACCGCATTCAATCTCATTCATCTCTGGGCTGCTGTGAAAGACAATCAACAGCTTGCAAAGGAATTGGTTGCACAACATGTCAATCTAATGCAGATTCGTCCCACCGATTTGGAAGGCTATGTGGCCGCATCTGGACTTGTGACGGAGAAACAGCTTCTTGATACTCTCAAAGCGCAAGCTGTGTTGGCACAAAAGCAAGTTGGGTTTCCCTTCCAACAGCAGCCGATATGGAAAAACTCAAGATCCAGTTGCTTGAGCTACACGTCAGAAGTATGGACACATGAACATGAGCCATGGACAAATGATTTTCTTGGCTGTCAACCCATGTTCACCGGGGAGCATCAGTGGTCAGTTGTGCTGAAGACACTTCTAGATGATGAAGACATAATCTTTGGTGTGATCGGCTCAGAGAAGGCGGGCGAGGTATTGAGTCAAACAAAGTATATCTGGAAAGATGTTGGGGGATGGAGCTACCGTGGTGATGGGATTGCGACAATCAATGGAGATGCTTTCTCTATGGAACATCCTTTCTTCACACAAGGTGACACTGTCACCTTTACGTTGGATCTGAACCCTGGCGGTGAAGAAAATGGGAGCTTATCCATTGCTGTGAATGGTGGTCCAGCTTTCAAAGGAATCACCAACTTGTGCGATCACATTGGCCCGGGCGGCTTTCTTCCTGCCGCATCTCTTCTAGGCTTCGGCGACTGTGTTGAAGTCACGGAGATCAAGGAAGTGTGGGCGTAATGTGTTTCAAGCCGTTCAGCGCGTTTGCACGTTCGAGTTCTTCAGGAGCAGGCTAAGCACACCGACAGCACGAACAAACTTCAAACACTCTCTGCGCTCCAACATTTTGCTCTGGCGCGTACCAGTACCATTTAGACAAGTACTAGTACTCGAGGACGACCCAGGTGTTTCCCACAGTCAAGTCTGCTCAGTACTTCTTTCTGATTGCATGGATACAACATTTATTTATTTGTTCGCGACGTCGCACGAAACGACGTACGGTACTACCATGTCCACTGCCCGCTATTGAGTAGCCTCAGAAGCAGTGTAAAAGCAAAGCTCAACATAACATATCCCCTTCTTTTAAGCTAAGCTTCTCTAAACTTGATTGTAACTTCCCCATTTCAAGTCAACTGCAACTGCCCACAAAACACCCACCCTTTGCGCTTATCTTTTGCTCGCTTAGTACTTGCAGCATGTGCAACAGGTGCAATTCACTTCTTCCATATCTACGTTGAACGTGTGGAGGTGGGGAAGATCACCTCGTTCCTTAGCACCACAAATGTAGTCCATGTTTCCCTCCAGCCATGTGTTTTGGAGGAAAAGTTCTTCAATGTTAGACAACCGACCAAGTTCCGTCGGGGCAATTCCAGAAATGCCGTTTCGTGAGATCGCCATGAGCCTCATCTCCAGCAGATTCCCCAACTCTGACGGCAAAGTGCCCCGCATGTGATTCTGCGAGAACTTGAGTGAAGTTAGCATGGTCAAAAGACCAATCTCGCTGGGAATGCTTCCGGTGATGCCGTTGAGCTTGTTGACGTGAAAGACAGAACAGTTGTTCCAAGCTCCAATCGAGGGAGGGACGGTCCCTGTAAGAATCTGCTGCCCAATTCGAAAGTCTTGCATCATCGAGAGGTTCCAGATCTTTTCGGGGATCGCTCCCGTCAAGCGGTTGGACTCCAGCGATAATCTAGTGAGCTTGGTGAGAGCCCCAACTTCGGAGGGCACCGTGCCCGTCAAAAAATTATTGCCTACGCGAAAGGATTCCAGTTCCGTGAGGTCCCCTAGAGCGCTGCCGTTCATGGATCCCTCCAACTTGTTGCTCCACAAGTCCAAGCGTTGAAGTTTGGATGGCAACACGGAAGGAAGTCGCCCCGTCAGAACATTATCGTTCAGTGCGAGCGTGTGCAAATCGGCAAGCATGCCAATTTCTGGTGGCAGTCGTCCCACTAGATTGTTCTTGGTGAGATCAATTCCCGTCACCGTGTCGCGATTGCACTGAAGGGCCCCGCTCCATGTACATTCGTGGCTGGGTCGCAAGAACTCGTAATGTTCCGTCCAGTTGTGCTCTCCGCCAGTGGAAAAGTAGAGAACCGCCAAAGAATACCGCTGACGTAAATGATCGGGATCATCCAGTGACACTTGCAGAGAATCTTCCCATGCAATCCATTCCAATGCCTGTTCCTGGGGAGTCTTGGTGCTGTTGTCTTCTGGCGATCCAATGTCTTCTCCACCGACAATAATCAAGACACTGTCCTCCTGTTGTGGCTCCCAGGGCAGAGCTACAATTTCGGCAATGCTCTCGTATCGTACATTGGGTGAGACGGTGGGAGACAGGGTGGGTACGACCGTGGCAGGTTCGCCCCCGTACCGCAGCGCCAGACCGGTGGCCACCCCGACGATGATGGCAACGATCAAGAGAGATCCCAGAATGAGAGCCGTGAGCTTTCGTGGGGTCCACCATTCAATGGGTTTGGCATCGACCTCTACAATATCGTCGACCGCGTGCGCTTCAATGAGGTTCCCGGTCGTAACTTCGTAGTCTCGTGTGTGCGCATTGTCCGTATCAGTCTTGTCGTCGGGATCCGTGTTGTTGTAGATCGTCGGTACTACGGTGGCTGTCTCGAGGTCGGTTGGTAGTGGGGATGGGTAATCTTCCTCGGTCGCCGACGAAGACGCATCCGACAACTTTTCCAATGAGGACACGGCAGAATGTTCAAAATCAATCGGCTCGAGGCGAATGGATCCTTGCCCCGGTGATTGGGAGTAGGCTCCTGGGGTGTTGTTGGAGTGACGAGTGCCCAAGGTGTTTGCGCAACGCTGGAGAGACGTTTCGGGAAAGAATTCTTGGCTGTTGGTGACGTTGGCCGTCGCCAGCTTCATGGAGAGGAGGGGATTCCCTGTTGGTGGTTGTTGTGGAGGCGGAGCCGATGCTTTGGACTCTAGCTTGGCGTACGATGCGAGCGGTGGTGGTTGACAAGAACCCTTCTGAGGCTCTTGACCTGTGACAGTTGGCTGAGGGTTCTCAATCGATCCCTTGGCGGAATCTGTCGTCGGCTGCACAGTCTCCTGGGTGCTGCCTCTCCTTCCTGAAGCTAGTGCCTCTCGTTGTGCTATCCGTCCTAGAGGAGCCGATGTTTGGCGTCGCGGTTCGGGACATTGTGGCTGACGAATCATGGATGTGGTTGTAAATCGTCGACGCTTTCCATCCTGAGAAGAGTACCCAAGGTCGTCGATACCAGCAGCCGCCATAGTCTGAAAGAAAGCTTGTTGCGCGGCATCCGTTGTGGCCTCTTCTCTTTCGCGATCGGAAAGTGCTCTTTCGGTGTTGTTGGGGGGTTTCTCCTTGGCGGTCAACTGAGACCTACTGCTGTTGTCGTCGTACATGAAGGAGCTCGAAGCGACAGTAGACGCGTCTCCTGATGGTGGATTCTTATTGTCACTCATTGATGCGTTGTTCGTTTTGTGAAAAGTACCGTAGTCGATTCGATCGCACCACTTTTAGTTGTAGTTGTGGTTGTGGTGTTGTGGGCTGTGGCTCCCCGATGCCGGGATTGCCTTGATACCCTCGATAGAAGTTTTAGTGGTGGTTCGATTTCTAGCGTTGTTGGGCATCCGAGATCAGCAGTGCATGCAATTGTCAGATGTCAGAGCATTCGTCAGCTTCCTCTTTAGCGTCGAAGGGAATGTCCCAGCTTAAAGTGTTTAATGCATAGTGCCCAGACTACGTAGGATCCCAGTAATTATCATAATTCTTACGTGGCTAAACCCTAATGTATTTAAGCGTCAATTCGGAAGGTGGGAAGGCAGTAGGATGTTCCAATGTTCCAATGCATTTAAGCATGTTACTATTATTTTATAGTAGTTACGGTATGGTTCGCAAGTCATGGAGTCATGGTGGTGTGGTAGTCACCAGAGAGAACTGGCAGACCGCTACGCTACGCGTGACCCCGCAGAAAGAACGCTCAGGTGATGTGCGTCAGTACCGGAGCTGTAGGTACCAGGTACGGTACCGGTACCAGCCTTCGGCCTTCTCGCTCTTTTCATGAAGAAAAGGTGAAAAGGTTGCCGAGGCGAGAGACACTTTAAAAAAAAATTAATTAACACTTGACTTGACACTTGACACTTGACACTTTTACTTGACCTCTTGACCTCTTCCTTGACCTGGCACATGAAGTAGTTTCCCTCATAATACCGTACCGGTACGTTTGGTTTTAAGTGCTGTCATCACCAAAAAAATTCAAAATTAAATAGTTTGGATGTTTGGGTAAATTTATTAGAAAAAAGAAACAAAATTTAATCCTCAAATTGACCCCATCAAGCTACCGTACCCACCTAGCAATATGGGTGTTCTAGAAACCCTATTATCTTCAAGTTAATAGACAGTTCTGACTTCTCCAAAAAGAGTAGATATCATTCCAGACAACAACAAAAATGAAAAAGATTGCATTTTGGCTGAGATACCGGCATTTGGATATGGCGACTTTGGATGGCAAGCACCCTGGGAATACTGGGGAGGCTTGCTTTGAGTCCAGAAAGTGCCCAAACCACGGAAGTTGATGTTGGTTGGTTAACTTGCCACCGGTTTTGGTAAGGTTGGATAACATGGGAATGCCGAAACAGAGCCCACCCATTGCCTCATCACCACCTAGGACCCGCCAGTTATAGTCTCGATTATCTGCTGCACATAATGTGCCTATGGCTTCGAATTTCATTTCTGCATGTACTCTACTGCCATCCCAACCTGGGCAGGTCCATCCTTTTGCGTGGGCCTAAGGATGCTCTAGCTGTCATTGAACTTGATGTTTGCTCCTTGCCTCACATATTCTATTAACACTCTGGGAGCAAATGGAATTTTATTCAATTTTATCACATGATTGTTAAGAAAACGTGTTCCCTAATTTACATTCCAGACCAAAGCAAAGGTACGGTAGGGCTGGCGAACCGTGCGTACATGGTACCGTACATGGACATGTATGTACCAACGGGGCGAATGCATACGACTGTACTATTTCAATTAAACAGCTAGCAAGCTAGAACTGTAGTCAACTTTTATTAAAAGTACTCCTGTGCATACCTCTAACTCTACTATGATATCTCTAGCTTTTAGCCCAGGATGCACCGGTCCGGAAGATGTAGAGGCTGTGCTACCACTACCGGTACTCCGGAGTACATGTACATGTACTTCGCTCGTGTGGAAGTAAGGTAAGGTGAGTGCTGGTGAGTAGAGTAGAGTTTGCTTGCTCTTGTATTGCAACAGTAGGAGAGTTGCAAAATGGGCTCAGCTCTGCTGTCACGGTACGGTAGCCAATCGTCAGCTCATGTTTCCTAACAGTCCATCACCCCAATTTCGGGTTTGCTCGGACCCAATCCTCCACAGCACACCAAACTCATTAAGAATCCAGCTGGAAACCAGCCAGGGAGCTCAAGGGCTATTCGTTCCAAGATGGACAAGATAGATGGTCTAGCCAGAAGCCAGTGGAAGCAATGAGGCTGGAGGAGATCTATTTCTCTGAATGTCTGAATGGAGGCACTCACAGGCTCACAGGAACAATATGTCATTGTAACAACTACATGCACTAGCTAGCAAGTACCGGTAGATACTGTAGCAAGGCTGAAGAACGGAGTCTAGCTACACGTAGTTGGTCTTGTTAGCCTCTTATTACCGTGCCACTCTGCACTGATGAAAAGTTGATTCGGTTCATGGCTTCTAGCTACTACTAGCAGAGTACCAGCTAATAGCTGCCTACCGATACCAGAAAATAACCAACCAAGCAACCAGGCCTCAAACCGTCAAGCAAAAGAGCACTGCTCGTTGTCTGAAACAACAGACAGCATACTAGTAGCCACAGCAATCTCTGTCGACGCGCTGTCTCCTGGTTTGCAAACCTAATAGTAGCTTACTCAATAGCAATCACAACACACTGTCAAAGGGGGCGGTGGTGGCCGCAAAGTCGAAGTGAAAAGTGAAGCAACGTGAATGGGTGTACCGCACTAATAGCCCGAACTAGACTAGTACATGTAGAAGAAGTGCGCGACTGATTCTTTTCATTAGCCTGAGCCTTAGTGACAAATTGCTACAATTAAAGATGCGTCGCAATGATGTAGCCGTCGAACAGATCCATTTTGCTTGATGCCTTCACACAAGGATACCACCTTTGTCCATAATTTCTGGTCTCGTTTGCTGCACTCAGAGACTTCAGAGTTGAGTTGTTTAGAAACGATGCCGCCATCTCCACCACGTCCGAAATCTCCCAAGAGCAGCAATGCCCCGAAACCTCGATCTCCTGCCAATAATAACAATAGTGGCGGCACGTCTCTGCGATTGAATTTGGGTGGTGGTACCAAGGTCAAGGCGGAATCCCCCAAGCGATCGACGAGCCCCAAGCCTCCCTCTGGCAATTCTCCTCCCTCTGTGTCTCCCAGCAACAGCAAAAAACGAAAATATACCCCACCTTCGAATATCCCGCCTCATTTGGCATTGGCATCCTTTGCCCGGGTTCATCACCAATCATCCCAATTATCTTTTGTCTTGTTGGCCAACCAATGGGCTTGTCAGGGAGAATCCATTCTCTACATCACTGATACAGCTCCTCCATTACCCAACACCACACAACTTGCCTTTCATTTGCGAGGGACTTGTCATGTCGATTCGGTACAAGTCGAAACTGTGGGAGTAGTGCCAGCTTCACTGCCATCATCATCATCATCACCCAAAGATAACACTAAGAAATCTTTTTTCGAAACCTGGAAAGCCTCCTTTGATCACATTGATCCATTGGAACATGTCCTCATCAAACCAGCCACATCCTATACCGATCAGGACGTTATCGTGGACAAGGAGGGAAATACCATTAAATACGATGCCGATGCCCAATGCACACGCGGTGCCGCTGGAATGACCACGGGCTTGCGAGCGGCCAGTATTGCCAGTAACATGGGAGAACTACGAATGTCCATTGACCGACCATCTAACAGTGCTGGAAGACGCAGCAATGGAACAGCCTCACCCGAAGAAGCCAAACGACGCCGACAATGGCTCACGGAACAGTGGAAACAAGATTTGGAAACCACCACAACCCTCAGCAGCAGCAACAAAGCAGGCCATGATTTGCATCAGACATTGGCGGAACGGACCGAACAAAGGCGGACGGCTCGATTGAAACTCGTGGCCGAACGACTCGCGGAAGCATCGGATACCGAACATGGGCGGAGAGCCTTTAAAATTCGCATTCGATACCACATTGCGCTGGGAAAACAGCCCTTTCATGCGGGTGGGTTGCACATCCTTCCATCCTCCAATAATCTGCTGCCACCTCATGTCTATACCACAGCGGGTGTCTTTGGAGATCATGAAGGATCCCGCAGTTGGTTGCCCTGTTTGGACTCGGCGTCGTACAAACATCGATCGTCTCATCAATTGACCATTTTGGTGACAGCACCCATGCGAGAGGGGTTGCAGATTGTGGGTGGTGGAGAAGACTATGGTGTCCATGAAACATGGCTGCATTACAACAACAATGACAACAAGAGTGATGATCCTTCCAAATTGGCAGAGGAACTGTTGGGAGAGGAGCATGTCAAGTTTCTAACGCAGCAACAACGAAAAATCAATCAGCAAGTAGAACAACAGAAACAACAAAATAATGCGCCACACGTCATTCCTCCCGACAATGATGTTGTCATGACCGAGGCTGTCGACGCAGGAGAAACAACAACCACCATTATTTCAGTCGACACAATCTTGGCAACACAGGTATGGGCTTCGACCAGTTGGATGCCCGTTCCCGGTCGATCTCTGGGATTTGCCATTGGACCCTTTACCGTCGTGGAGGATCCAGAGTACTTTGGCCTTCCGGACCTAGACTTGGATGAAGACGAAATGGGAGGAGCAAACGAACCTGGAGAGGAACAAGCCAAACAACGACGGCGACAATTGGAATTGGAGCGAGAGCAGGAGCGCATCCAGATGGCAAGGATACGAGGGGAAGGAATTCGTCAAGCGTATTTCGCACCAATCTACGAACGAAAAGAAATACATCGAAATGCCAACACGTTGTTGCTGGAAGAAGCACAAGGTGGATCCGGAATGGTCGAGTTCCAGCTCTACCCCAAGACAACCCGTCAGAACAAGCTGTCCAAGGGGCTCGAAGATGCGGTCACGTTTGCTACTGCCGGTGTCCCGCATAGAGCACTATCCTTGATGAGAGATATTCTTGCCCTACCAGCTTACCGAACGGCAGCATACACACAGATTTGGATTCCCGGTGCTGTCAACGGAGGATACTCCTCGGGGGCATTGCATTCGTGTCCAGAGGTGCTTGGCGCCAACAGCTTTCAGGGTGGTGCCATCATGGATGCAGGTGAGTACAGGGAATTGCGTTCCACGCCCGCAACCACGGCATCATTTTTCAGCATGCGACTCACATATAGCTTTTTCCTGCATGTCCCAGGTTTGTTGCCCCCAGTGGGAAAACGAATACCTTACTTCCAGGGAGGAGGCCGAGTGGTACAAATGCTTCAAGCGCGCTGCGCAATCCGAGGCTGGATCATGTCGTCGTTGCCTTTGGGCGGACAAGATGATGTTGGAGGAGGTTACATCCATTCCCTGATCGAATCATTCATGATGAGTTTCTACGAACGAGGCCATGGGGCGTTTGGTGAAGGTATGTGTCTCGTATAGCTAGTTTTTTCGGACAGCTTCAAAGCTCTCAATGAGTGGCTCATCGTCAATGTCGTTGTGTAGGAGGGGCAAAGGGTTCTATGTTTTACACGAAGCGTTATGCAGCTGGAAGTGGCTTGAATAGTTCCAGCTTGGACTTCTTGCCCGTTCGCAATGTTGAAGAGTCACCTGATGTCGCAATTGGAGGTGTCATGGCTGCTGTACCCGTTGGTAAGAAAAACGCTTGCGGAGAGTTCTCGTGAAGCCGGGGAAGTTGCTAACGCTCTGGTTTGTTTCCCCGTATTCTTCACTCTTGAACCAAATAGAGGATCGCAACAATGATCAACTATGGCGATCAACAAGCAATGGGACTGAGTCTCACACTTCGTCCATGGACGAGTTTGCGGTCAGACAAGTCCTTTGCAAAGATGTGCTCGAGGCACTTGAGAGGGGGACTGATAAAGATAAGCACGTCCCTATGCCAAGCATGGGATGGCTTGGATCACATCTTTGCTTGTCGTTCTTGTCTAGCAATGCAACATCCAGCAGTGATCTCGGTTGCGGATCTCTGGAATTGGTTCATGCCACCGGCGGGCTTGTCTACAGGTCGCTAAAAACTGAGATGCTCCAACGTGTTGTCGAAGGAAGAGCTGGTGTAGCCAACTTTATACGATTGGTTCGGGCGGCTTTCATTGCATCGCATCTGGATGACGTGGGCGAGAAGGAGCTCAAGATGCCATCCACCAAAAAGGAAAAGAGAGCAGACCGCAACGCTGATTCCAACACTGCAAATGCCAAAGCTAAGGAGCCAGAACCCCCCATCGAACCACCAAAGCCTAGATTTGTTGTTTGCGTCCAGGAGCTGCTCAAGAAAAAGGGCTTGACCCACACGCTGTTTACAAGGGCACTCCAGAATCTTGCTGGGAGGATCAGAGAGGCTCTTTTGCTTGGACGCTTGGTGGACGTCGAACGAGAGGCTATCGATCCGAGAACCAAGAAGCCAATTGTTGACCCGGAAGGCTTTCCCAACTGCTACGTCCGGGGCTCCTCGCCTCTGTACCTCCGTGTTGGGGTTCACGTAGACATGATTCGCGATTCTGCTTCCTCCTCTGCGGCTGCAAACCCAGGGGGGATTCAACTGCAGACATATGCAGAGCCAGTTATACCTGAAGGGGGTGTTGCATATAGTGGCCCAATCACTCTTCGCGTCGTGGAGAACGAAGGCCAATTTCGTGAATTCGTGAAGGATTTGACGCCTGATGGGAGTAGACGCGATTGGGGGACCACGCATCTCCATGCACCGCCTGTGACAACTCCAAAGGCTCAGACAGCCGCAAGCGGGGTGATAGAGCCCACCGCCAAAGACAAGGCGGGTACAGGGAGTGCTGCCAAAGGAATCTTCTCTTCAAAAATCACAAAAATCACTCATGGTGGGGGCTACCAAGCAATTGAATTGATCCGTCTTACCAACCTGACTCCATTGTTGTGGGTGAGGGTGGATCCGATCGGGCTGTATGCAGGGCGTATTTCTGTTTTCCAGCCAGATGCATGTCTGGCTGAACAATTATTTCATGACGGGGACGCGGGGGCTCAAGTGGAAGCAATGCGCAACCTCGCTGAGCGACCGTTGCGTATCCAAGGCTCTGTGAAGGTTACGTCGGTGTATGACGTAAAGGTGTCTGAGCTCCCTGTGCGTGTCTTGGGCGATTGCTTGAGGGGTAGCCCCGCGCTGCACTCATCACTACCGCATACCCCGGCAGTTCGGGCTCAAGCCGCCCTTGCCATTGCCCAATGGCAGAACAACAAAGCGCCTCCGTCGAGTAGAGTTCTTGGGGTTGACAGCTGGTTGGGGATGAACCTACTCATTCAGTACTTCAAGGAGAGGTACTACGACAATGGGATCATCATGCCAGTGAAGTTCACCCGCATCGTGCTGAGGAAAGACGAAGTTGATGCAGCACACGAAGCCGCTGCGGTCGAAGGAGGCGGCCCGAATCCAAATCCCTCACAAGACTTATCTTACACATACTTGGACACTCACGGAGATGCTTTAGATAGAGCGACGGCTCTCGAGGAGGCAGAAGAAATTGGGGTCGAAGAAGACGAGGAATGCAGAGTCCGCGCGGCGGTGATCACTGCTATTGCGTCGATCCGGGCGAAGGACGGAATGACGCCAGCCCCTGTGCTTAAATTTCTGGAAACGATTTTGGAAGCAGAAGACTCCGAAATGTCAGGCAATGTGGTCTTCCCTGATGAAGATGTCATGTCAGAAACGAAGAGCCGCCAGACTGGCGACATGAAGAAGAACAAGAGCCATGGCTTTGACGTCAATGCGCTCTCCCCCTTTCCCTTCGTCTCCAGCTCGTTGGTGGCAGATTCCCTGCTCGCCTTGTGCTACATTAACGCCTTCCCAGCGCTGATCACAGACCCCGCTACAGGCAAGCCAGTTCAATCAAGTGCAAACCATCCGGTCTCGAAGTTGATGGAAATTGCACTACGATGGCTGCACTGGGAACTTTATAGGTCTGGTATCCGGGCTGAAGCGGAAGCCGAAACCATGACTGGAGTGGGAGCAAACGCAAACGGCACAGTTGCTGCGTGTGCTATCACTGCTCTGTCGTCATTAGCGATTCTTCGACAGAGCACCACCGATCCAGTCGCAGAACCCACTCAGGCAGATGTACAGGCGAAAGCAAAGACTTCGGAAGAAGAAGAAGAGGCATCTAGTAGAGAAAAGACACAGTGGGACAAACTCGACGAAGTGGCAAATGTCAAGTTCTACCAGGACATTTACTTTCGTAACCCTCCTGTTTCAGACTTGACAAAGGCTGCATGTGCACAAGCAATTGCCTGCATTCACTGTGCATCAGATCGATTCGAAAAGAAGGATGGGGTTCCCTCAGGCCTGCTCTCTGCCCTGGAGTTCTTGCTTGACCGCATCATAGATCCACTTGAGTCGACACACTTGAAGCACACTCTTTCTTTGCTGATGATGGATGCCTGCACTGGAAAGATTTGCTCAATGCAGCGTGTAGGTCTTATTGGTGGTCGAAATGAGCTTGTCACATCGGCCGCGAGGTTTTACGGTGGCCCACTTGGGGCTAGCCACGGCGGAGACAGTGGGAGCGCCTGCGTATACTCGGTCAGCCCAGCAACAAGCCCTGCGGCGAATGCGGTAAACGATGGTGCCCGAAGAGGGCTTCGGCTTTTGAGCAAAGCAGGGCATCCCAAGGAGGCTGCTGGCGAACCCATTGTTGTTCGGATAGCACGATTCGCCACCAAGCTTTGGAGGACAATCAACGGCGAAGCCGTGCTTCCCGAACCAAAGGGTGATTCTCCTCCTCCTCGACCCATCAGTCCGAACGGGGTTTGCGCCTACGACGGCCACTTGCGATGTTCACTGCTCTCTTTGTGGCAGTGGCTGTGGCCCAATCGATGCCTTGCTGTTCTTCAGGTACAGGCATGGAAGTCTCATGAAGGGACAAAGCGATATAAGGAGCTAGGAGCCCATCGTGTGATGAAAATCACAAAAGAGGAAGAAGAGGCGGCAAAATGGGAAGAAGCAGCATTGGAAGGTATCAACCGGCTCGTGAACGTTGAAATCGAACGTCAAAAGTGGAGGGGAGAAATGGCGGTCAAGGCCTATGAGTACAAAAAGAATAGTGCCAGTAGTGGTACGGTTGTGGATGCCAGCGCAGCCGAGCAGGGTTTGGGACAGCCACTTCCACCCATCCAACGAGACACCGCGTTCAAAAACGGAGGATGGATTTCTTCTGCCGCACAACAACGACGAGCACTTGCTTTGGATGGCGGTACTGCTGTTACAAAGTTGCGCCTAACGGTGAAAGGGTCAGAATAGCCACGCACGTTCTTCAGAGACTGCACGCTCGTCAAACTTGTTATCGCTAGTAGCTAGAATATACTAAGGCTATTTTGCTGTTGCCAATTGAGTCATTGTGTTCGTCCGTGCATTGTGGATGCCAGCCTGTGTCCCATAGCGGCACAGGTCAATGCAGGAGGGACGGATAGATTGTTTGGTAGTACAGAAGCGTCGCAAATTCGCAGGGATTGTACTCCTCGGACTTTCATGTCCGCATCCACCACCCACGTATTGTTACCTCTGCTACCGGTAGTATCAGCAGCATCAGACGGCGGCTTCATGGCACAAGAGCCGCACCAGTGGAAGAAAGGAAGGCAATGATCATGTGCATACTGTGAAAACCACGTGGGTACTGTTGTTTGGCTCCTAGTAGGTATCTCTGTCGTCCCCAACCAACTCTGAAGGAACCGAAAGATCCGGCCAGGATACACTTCCCATCCCTGGTGCCGATCCAACACAAAGTTGGATGCTACCCACCCCTTCCACAAGGCCTCAACGTCTGTGGATTGTGTGAGGTAACCTGGTTCAATGTGCACATCAAAGTCCTTTCGACACGGAGGGACGTTGTACAGGAGCAGTTCCCCTGTTTTTGGTTTCAAGCAAAGACTCCCCTTGGATGCTGGATTGACCAATGCCAAATTGATGGTTGTGAATCCATACATCATGATCCAATAGACTGGGGAATAGAGCACCAGCAGACGTAGAAGCTGTTCCAGAATATGCCACAGACGCTGGCTGAGCTCACCAGAAGCCAGCATGGAGAACCAGTACTTTTGAAAGACTCTTGTCATGTAGTGCAGTGCAATCTCCGGTTTTGTGGTGGATGTCAAGATGAGAAACTTGTTTGTCTCCACAATAGTCGATTGGATACTGTGAATCCCATTAATGGTGGAATTCCAAAATGGCGGAGGCCCTAGCATCACCCGAGGGAGAATGACATGATCTCGCAGATGATGGCTGCTCTTATTACTGATGGACCCCGTTCCAATTCCAGAAACCAGCAGCAAAGCGGGAGTTTCAATGGCTCCGGCGCACAGAATGACTTCCTTTCTTGCCGAAAGCCTGGTATAGCTTCCATCGGGTACTTTCATGACTTCGATACCGGATACTCTATTGCAGGTCGTTTCGGCATCAAACAGCAACCGCTGTGCTTCCGTGTTGTAATACCAGTGAAACGGAGTGGATTGTTTGGCATTTCCCTGCAATAATAATAATAGGGGTTCCAAAAGTCCCTGATAATAGTTCACTCGTTCCACTGAGTTTATCATCCGTGAATTGTCATTGTTCCCAATAGTCTGCCTTGCTAAGCACGGTGTTGTTGGTGTCCCTGGTGAGGAAAGATCTTGTACGGAGATTGGACGTCCTGTGGCGGCATCACACAAACAGCCATTTTTGGCCAAATGCTGCTGCAACTTTCGAACGGATACTGGCAAATCCGTACGCCAGGGTTCTGGCCAATCCTTCCAATCGGAGAGGGGAGGAGCCATGCAAAGGCCGGCATTGATATTGGAGCCACCGCCAACTCCTCGACCCACTGGAATACTCATTTGACGACCCGACACCATGGCGGACAAAATGGAAACGCTCGAAGAACAATCCTGATGAGCCGCTTCGAACCATCGGCTCAGGTCTCGTTGTTGGCTGTTGGAATAATAATCCTTGGGACCTCGTTCCACAATGGCGACCGAAAATGGAAAGCCTTGACCCTCCTTACTACATGTATTATTGTGGATGTACGGCTCCAGCAGACCCCGCAAAAATCCCATGGCTGATGGACCAGCCCCCACAATGATGTAGTCGTAAACGCTGCATTGCGACATTTAGTTATCTGTCACCAACACCAACACCATCAATGTAATATTGTGCAACGCAATTTTATTCAACAACATCTTGCATCCCTCGATCGGCCTCGAGGTCGATCAAAACAGCAACAAGGACTTTTTACCGCGACGGACTTGGAGATAATTAGATGCATGCTTGCCAATCTAAAGAGTTATTATCAAATTGAAAATCAACCTTCGAAAGAGTATCTTCTGTAAACATTATGTGCACGTCGGCAGCTTAGGTTTTGGTCACAACGAAGTGGTTGTTGGGTGCTTGGTGAAGGTGTGGGATGGTTTCTTGCAGAGCTTTCCACCAACTGCTTCTGTGCAGTGCAAATGCCTAATGGTAAGCAAGTTTATTCAATTCAATGGATGTTATGTTATGCAGTTGTCAACGTCAGGGAATCGATGTTGAATACAGTCGTATCCTGAGCAGATTCATATTCAGTGGTTGTGCCCCGAAGCTCCCGTGCCTCTTCCGAAGACATGATCACAATCCGGCAGGTGTCCGAAGACTGCCAACCAGCACTGTCGGTTGCAGTCACAACTACATCGTAGTATCTGGTAGGAACCACCTCTCCTGTCACACAAAACCTGGAGCTTTCCTGGTCGCACTTTGAGGGGGCAACATACAACTTGGGATTGGGTCCGCGAGTACTTGCGAGCATCGCCGTCGATTCTTGGGTCAGCTCGTTGCTTGCCACAGCAATTTCTACTCGGAGGGAAGCGTCACATGCATCGTTTGCCTCCAAGAAGAAGCCAGTATCAACCAATTCGACTCCTGGCTGCTGCTCCAGGAACAAGGTTTTCCCGTCATTGGAGGAACGGGCCATCTTTTGAGAATGAAAACCGCAGTTCACGACGGGGGCTTCCTGGTCCACCGATACTTTGAACCACTCTGTCTTTCCCAGTTGATCTTTACCATTGCAGTGCCTGAGACGTGCAGGGACAGCACTCGCCAACATGGAGCATCGGTCGGGATCTGAGCTCGGCGATACTTGCACTGCCAATTCCGGTGGGCCAGCATGATCATCCCTTGCTGTCAACGATTGTTCCAGATATCTGACGGCTTCGTCGGGACTTTTAAAGATACTTCCCTCTACGGTATAGTTGCCAACACCGTTGCGCCTGAATCCCATGTATGGCGGAACTTCTAGGGTAGGCACAACAGAGTCTTCCTCACAGTCGTCGCCTCTTGCAAGTCTGCGTTGTGACCGCTGCAATGATTGCTGGATGGATTCAACAATATCCTTCACGTCGTTCGCGGTAGTTGCAGCCGAAATCGCGTTTTCCGTTGCATTCTCCGCTGCTTGGAGGAAAGCCTCTGTCTGATTCTCGATGAGATCAAACAGCTTCTTTTGGTTACCGTGAATAACCATCACGTTCTGAAGAGTGGGAGCAAAGATTGAGAGTTGGTCCAATGACGGAGCTATAGGTAATACAAATAGCGAACAGACAACACTTACATTGTACATCTGTGCCATGTCGTAGTCGGAAATAGCATCCTCCTGAACGAAATTGTATTTCAAACTCAAGTGGGCCTGCCAACGAAAGAGCAAGAGACACGTCAGATTTCAAGAACACACAGGGAGTAGTGGTCAGCCAAATCGAAGCCTAAACAGCGTCACCTACCCGTTCCACTCTGCCCAGCGCAAACAGGATGGTGGCGACAACGGCATTTTGAATCGAAGCACAATCCTGTGAACCAGCCACGCCGTAAGCTCCACAGTCGAAGCTATCGGCGGCATTGAAGAAATCCTTTGTCGCCAAAACATTCAACTCAGCGCGATAGATCACTTCATTCATAGCTTCGTAGTATTCAGAAGTCTTTTCAGCTGTGGGAAACAAGAAGAAACAAGAGAACTAAGTTGAGAGACCCTATCGAGCAAACCCAGCTTGCAAACCATGGCACACTATCCTTACGCGGCGGTGGATCGTCCAGGTCATCAGGCTCTTCTTCGTCATCAAGTTCCGGCTTAAGAGACTTGGTTTGCGCCATGTAGTCCAGTCTTTGGAAGTCTTCGTTATCCATCAAACTCAAAATGGCCTCGCAGATGTCATCATCGCTTTCGGAACTTTCATCAAAGCCTGCGACAAAGTACAGTGCCAACTGCGTAAGAAATTGAAATGAACACAGGTATGACGATACAAGATCAAAGCTACTGATCTCTCAACCTGACATACCAAAGTAACTCCGAGCCGCTCCGCAGTCATCCGGTGAGTCGTCGTCTTCAATTTCGGGTGCGTCCTCCAAGTAGCGTTTGTACGCAGTCATATCGAACTCTTCCGCAAAGCTTATCGCGTCCTCGATACACTCCTTCAATACGCCGCATCCTTTTGGCTTCTTGCAATAGGTTCCTACATGTCGAGATTACACGAAGTGAGACAACAACCAACTGACAATGACGCCTGGATCTATCTCGCGACAATCGATTCATACCTGAGAACCTGCTGCATGTTTGCTCACTAAAGCCAGCCAGTGGTGGTGCGGGGTTCGTGCAGGCATCTTCCCCTTCTGAACAATCAAACGTGGCCCCCCACTCGTCTTTGTTCTGCAGAGGCAGGTCAAGGCAGCAGAATCCTTCCAGTTCCGTGACAGTGCAAACAGATCCGGCAGGTACCTTATCTCCCACGAGAAGTTCAGCAACGTCGTCTTTGTGGTCGAAGTTCCAATAAATGCTCGTGATTTCTTTGTCTCCCTGTTCGGGTTCTTCGCGGAACCTCGCATCGCACTGGAATTCATCATCCAGGTAGAGGGAGCAATTCGCTAATAAGCCCTGTTCTGGTTCCTCACACGCAATCTTCTGATCTACTTCATGTCTCGAGGCTACAAAGGTGTCTGTTTGGCCGCTGAGGTATGGTCTATTGGCCTCAATCATGAAATCGCGCAAGTCCTTGTGGGGATCTTCAATGCATGGAAATCGTTGGTCAAAGACGGCTATGATGTGATGGACAAGAGAATTTGATAAGATCCCATGACGATTGAAGCAACCTGAGAAAGCCCATCATCAGCACTTTCAGTTTGACTTACGGTAGGTCCCAAATTCATAATAGTGGTGTATATTCGTCAATTGCCCGTGTCGATCGAACGCATGGGGTTTGAATCCAATGGGAAGTCTCGGATAGTTGGTTTCATGGTCAAAAAAGATGGAATGTTCCTCAAAGGCCGCATCCCCCATGAGTCTTTCGGTGCAGACGATAAAGTCTTCAAACACCTGACCAGCCGCGTCTTCTCCAAAGGATTCCTGAATGGATTCAAAGGAAACGTACTTGGATGTCTTTTTGGCGGCGCAGACTATTGCATGTCACAACACAACACAGCACAACACAACACAGACCAAAGTGTGAGCAACTTTCTGACTGTGCTTCAACCAACTACGTCACTGCCACAAACAACACTTCCTTACCGTCTTTCCACGTTGCCGGTTCAAATTCCATGTATCCGTCGTGTTCCTGGTTGCGATTGAATAGACGCAGCATTCCATTGCACTTTTGCGGCAAGTACTCTGTGTCCTCCAATTCATCTTTGAACTGACCGAGAGCCTCGAGAATGTCCTCTGCCTTGTCAAGGATCCGTTCTGGATCCATGCCATTGCGACCTTGATCAATCGTTCCATCATCCGTAATGTCTGGAAAAAGGAAATGCAGAAGGGGGTGAGTATATTCCATTCCATGTCCAAACACAATTGCTAGCTACCAATAGCCAGAGCACCAACACTGCAAACGATCAAGTCCAGCAAGCAATCGTACCATCCCATACAAAATAGATGAGAAAGTCGTAGAGGGTATAGTCTCTGACACATTCCACAAACTCGACACACTGCTCCACCATGGCTTCCGAAGGCTCTGCCGAGATTTCTTCTGCCTGTGAGTTTCTACCCCTACTCAACTGGGCTCTCCAAGACGACCCGTGTGGATTGGCTTGCTGGGGCGTCTGGGGTGTGATCTGATGCGGTTGCAAGCTATTGGCATGGGGGATATTGGAACCGTGATTGAGTTGTAGAGTTTGAGCACCAGTCTGTTGTTGCTGAGTTTGCTGCTGCTGCTGCTGTGGTTGAGCCTGAGTATTAGTTTGCTGCTGCTGAGTATTAGTTTGAGTAGATTGCTGCTGTGTTTGAACGCTGCTCCGACTGGGAATGTTGGCACTCGGAATGTTGAGACCAAACTGGCGTAACAACTTTCTTCTCTTGTTGTTCCGTTTATTGTTGGTACCGGTAGTTGAATCTCCCCCCAGAAGACGGTTCAACTTGGTATCCACTGCCGAAGAGTAATGTGACCCTCCAAATACTCTGTGCAGATCCCAATGGTGGGCCAACTTGGGATTGTTTTGCAAGTGCTGTTTGGCGTAGTGTTGTTTGTCCTTGCTGGGTGGTGGTGTTGCGTCAACAAGGCAATTCGTATACATATCTGATGCTTTAGTTTTGTGTTTCATGAATTGAGCCGTAATGTCTCTGGTTTGGTTGACTGTCACCATGGTCTGGCGGACCAGTTCTTGGAAATAGACAGGAATTTCCTCTTGCTGTTGTTGCTGTAATAGTTCATATAGAGTGGACAGAGTATCCACCGACTCGGTCAGCTGTCCCAGGTTGTCTTGCAGTGAGCTCTTGGTCTCCAACTTATTATTGGTCGTCATTTTTGTCTTTTCTTGCAGGAGACTTTCCAGCTTGGCCAAGGAGAAAGCCGTATTTGAAATAGTAGCCATTGGTGGGTTGTCATTCGGCTGTCCCAACACTACAACTGCACTGCCCATCAAGACGATCCACACAGACAACGCCCTCATGGTGAACCAATATCCAATTCAAAGAAGATTTCAGGTGTTCTTGCTCTTGTTCCCACTATTAGAACTTGCTGAGATTGGTTGAGCAATTTCGTCAGTGTCTACCGTACTAGTACGGGCAAGTATAGTCTAAGATCTATCTACTAAGCGATCCTCATGGTCCGTAACCATCCAGAGGTTGCTGGACACAGTTTCTCGGTCGATGGGTATCCATGCATCCAACATCCAACATTCCAAGATTTCTTGTTGGGCACAAACACCTGCACGGAGAACGTACTAGGACACTTCCCTTAACGAAAGCATTAAAATTTGGTTTCTTCTTCCTTCCATGATTTAGGCCCAACAGAGTATCCAGGAATGAGATAATTAAGGGCAAAGGATCAAGGTCATTGGTACCATCCAGAACAACATCAAGGTACAGTAACCATTGACGATGACACGGGTGCTGGATCTTGCTACGCTGTTAGCTTGCATTTTGATTCGGAAACTCGACTCGTCAGGACGTCAGGACCATCCAAACTCACCAATATATCCATTGACTTGGCCCTTTGTTACCATCCATCATCAGCCCACAGGCCACTGTACAGGTGATATCGGATCCAAGGAAGGACGCGCGGAGATTGCCACCCAGTAGCTATAGTCTAGTCCATCTTGAGACACCTTTCTATAGATCTACTCGAAGAGCAAGCATTCCGATCCTTTAACCGATAAAACACTCGGCGCACGGGAATCTAATCTTATATTTGAAAACGATGACAATGAGAAACTCAATGTCCTTGCTTCTGTTGGTTTGCATGGGAGCATTCCTAGTACTTGCCACGGCGGATCCGGATGTCACTATGAGCCAGGAAAATGCTGCTGCTACCAAGGCTGTGCCCCTATCCAACCAACACATCCATACAAACAAGCGACGCCACAATCGTCGTCGACGAAGAAAGGTAAGAAGAAAGAGTGTCCTTTGATACCCCTGGTTGATTATTATTGTTAAACCATGTACGTGTATCCATTATTATCGTAGCTCGATGAGGATGAACCAGATCTCTCCGCCATTGACACGGATGGAGCCGAGGTTTCCCACTCGGACGGCAGCATGTGGGTGGGAGAAGTTGAAAATGTACTCGACGGAGATCTGGAAACGACGCTGAGTTCCGCCATGCAAGGAGACTGCATCAACCCCACCGTGGTCCCGACCGTCACAATCGACTTGGGGCTGGGAAATGATGCCTTTTTGGAAGAAATTATCGTCTACCACAAACAAGATGGTAGCAAATACTGCAACCAACAAGTCAGTGTTTCGGTCGACGGAGACAACTGGGAGCAAGTGTACAGTACACGCAGTGGTTTTGGTCCCGAGGAAGAAGGTGACGGTGTCAGTGCAAAGTTCCTTCGGACGCGGGTGAGATATGTCCAAGTGCAGAGTGGTGCCAGTGATAAAGACGAGAAGGCGTACTTTGGAGAAATTGTCATGAAGGGGCTTGATCGAAGGGTGCGTACTGTAACTCCATTATGTCGTGAAAGGAGATGAGTTGCAAGATGAATCTCAGCGGCTAATTTGCGTAATCTCCTCTACAGACTCGCCCACGTGTGTCGGTCAGCGAGAATGGAAAGTACGTCTACGCTACTGTCAACAATGAGGTAAGCACAAAGACAAAGTGAGAGAGCGTTTTGCAGGAAATACACATTGATGTCTTTCTCACTTGTTCATACAACAACCCCACTGTTTTTGTTGGTCTTGTTTGGCTCTTGATTTTTAAGGTTTGGAAGATGAGTGGCATCACTGCAGATGGTTCCTGGGAAAAAGTAGAAGGAGACAAGGAACTGCAACATGCCGAAGTTACCAACGACAATACTCTGGCTGCTGTCGTCAAGAGTGGTTCCATATTTGTTGGCAAGACAGAGGATTGGGGCCCATCACGAGGAAAGCTCAAGACGGTAGATATGGCGGGTGATGGATCCATGGTGATTGGTTCTCAGGAAAATACTGACATTTATTGGAGCAAACTCGAGGACGGCCAAATCAAGTGGAAGAAATTGAATGCGCAAGCTCAAGATACCATGGCCAATGCCGATGGATCTCTCTTTATGCTCGTAACTCCCAACGAGCCACACATACATGCGTTGCAGACCCGGAAATTGGAGGATGACCTGAATGCAGAGCCTACTAAACTGGAACTGCCAGAGGATATCAAAGTTCTCCAAGCCAGCTTTGGCGGAAGGCACGAGGTATGGTTGGTCGATACCGAGTATGAGCTATGGCATGCGTACCTTGTAGACCACGAGTCCGATGGACCTCGTTTCAAACACGACAGCTTCAAAAAGATGGAGATTCGAGTATTGAGTGCCTCTGCCACCGGAAATGGCGCCGTGTTTGGCGCTGCCTTGGATGGCACGGGCGTCATTTACTGTCGACATCGGGATTTTGAGCGCTTTGCGCAGCAATGCGAGTATCTACGTGGGCCTTGGGGTCGCACCCCCGACAGGTCGTATTCACCACGACAATCACAACCAACTCGCAGTCAAGGGGCGAAACTAACTTTGAACTCATTGGTCCCCTAGCCAGCTGGGCTTCTGATCCACGAACAGGGATACAGATGCATGTATGAATGTGTGACTTTGAACAACCAGCACAGACTCAATAATAGTCCATTTATTAGAAGACTGTCATTCTTTCTCTGCTTCACGCACATGCAACCTAGCTTGTTCATCTCGCAGTTTGATCAACCTAGTTTGTTTATCTCGCAGTTTGATCACCAAACATCTGGTCCAGGAGAGTGCAATTATTACCTGGCCTTGAAAACAATTTTCAAGCCGGGTTTAGCTTTCATGGTGACAATGTTGGTGAATGTGTGCTCCACATCGCGCTGGGATGGAGCAATCTCCACCCTGAGAGCACGCACCATTTGGGCCACAATCATCTTGGCCTCATAGGTGGCAAACTTGTACCCAATGCAGTTGTGGCCACCGGCACCGAATGGCAAAAATGTGAAGTTTCTTGAATCCATGCCACCACCGCCTGCATCACCACCTTCCAACCATCGTTCGGGCTTGAAGATTTCTGGTTCCGGCCAATACTTGGGGTTCCGGTGGAGGAGGTGCACAGGAATCACCAAATTGGTGTCCTTGGGAATTTTGTAGCCTGCAATTGTTTCTTCGTAGCAGTTGCGGCGGACCACCATTCCCACAGGTGGGTACATGCGCAGCACCTCATTCAGGAATGCTGACAAGTACTCCATGTTTTCTGATTCTTCCAAGGTTACATTAGAGTCATTATTGTTGGGGTCCTTGACGTTCTTTATGACATCTTGAAAGATTTTATCTTGTACATCAGGATGTTTGGCCATGGCGTAGAGTGCCCAGTAACACCATGTTGATGTGGTCTCATGCCCAGCCAATAGAAAAGTCTTCAACTCATCTTTCAATTCTTGGTCTGAGAGAGTATTTTTGCTGTTGGAAGTTGCCTCTGCATCTCTTGCCTTCAACAGCAGTCGGAGAAGCGACTTTGATGACGATGTGTTGGGCAATGATGAAGACGATACACCATCTTCTGTCTCTTGTTGTTGGTTCATGTTCTTGGCATTCTGGATGATCCCCTCAACTGTAGAACTAATGGCGGATTTGAGGTTGACAGTCTTTGGATTAATGTATGGATCCAGAGAAGCAGTGCCAGTCATGAAAAGGAACAAACGCAAGGGACTTGGCTGGAAAAATGCCATGAATGATGTGATGAGAGGATCAGTCAACTCAGGCGACTGAAGACTCGTAGCGTCATTCTTGTCCCCAGCTTGCTTGGCTTCTTGGACTGCCGTGGACCAAGCTTCTACATCCTTGAGGCCACTGGTATCATAGGAGAATCCTGCATCTCCAATGATATCCAAAGTCAGGGCAGAAAGATGAGATGCCAGGTCAATTTCTTGTCCCTGACCAGCATCCAACCAGCAGCGAATGAATGTTTGAACCTTGGGTGGAACGCTGATGTTCAATGTCTCCTTGAGAAATGATACAGAAAATGCCGGTTGGATGATTCGGCGATGCCTGGCCCATTCCTCTCCCTCCAAAGTGACCAGGCCATAGCCTATGACATTGGGAAAGAGGGTGAATGGTTTCTTGAATCTACAATCATTCTTGGATGCTGGTGCAGTCAGTATTTCCTTTAAAACAGATGGAGGCATGGATTAATAGGAAAACAATTATTAAAAAAACCCAGCATATGGGCCGAGCTTACCTTCATGATTTCCTTGTCCAAAATCAGCAAGGAGTTCAGGCCCATGATTTGAGAGTAGCGGACAATGCGGGCTTCAGGGCCCACTTCTTCCGACCACTGCTTGTGTGGGACCATGAAAGGTTCTCGCCTGATAGCCGGGGTTTGTCCCAACCAGAAGCCACACTTGGGACCTGGAATATGCTGTATGGAGCGCCATTTCATAAAGCGAGGGATCAATCGAAGTAGCCTAAACAAGACAAAGCATAGTGGAAGAGCTCCCAACCAGAACCAAACCATGGTGATGATATGTTGTTGTCAAATAATGAATACGAAGATCAAAATAGTGTAGCTGCACTATTATCGCTGCTTGTGGCTGGACTGTTTCCTTGTACTACGGTATTGCGACTTCTGTCTTTCTAAATATGGCGTCAAAGCTTTCTTGTTGTCCTTCTGTTTCTTGCTCTGTGGTCCGTGTAATTCTTTCTTTGTGGGCAAAGCGGAAGATGCTCTGGCTTCAAAAGATTGAAGATCCACGACTTGGATTTCTGCAGCTCCGGAAAATGCAGGATTTAGACCAGTCCTCACTGATAAGAACCTACTATTGGAAGGAGATGAGGAAGACTAGCTAGCACCAGCAATAGCCAACCCCAAAATCAAGCGTACAAGATTCCTTGATCTACCCATGAAGTACAACAACACACCTGATCAAACCCCGCGAAACGACAAACCTACTGCCTGGAATAGAGTGCTTCAAATGCCACGACAGTACCGGTACCGGAAACTGGACCCATGCATCCAAGGACCAGTAGCCTGGTACCGCATAGTACGCCATGCCTTTGTTCTCAATAGCATATGCCATACTACAGGTAAAGTACCAAGACGAGACGAAACAAGTAATACTTCTACTAGGCGTAACTGGAGGGTAATCTTTGCGGCCGGTTGATTCTCAAGATGTCAGTTTTGATTCTGTGTCTTCCTCCTCTTGCTAGCTAGCTATGTAGCTCTAGCTAGCTAGCAGTCTTCATCTTCACTTGCATCATCATAATCATTTGCACTGCTAAAGCTTAATAAAGTGGGAATTGAAGAAAGGGGAGGGGGTCTGTAGTCTGTAGACCAGTCGACTGTAAAGTGTTTCAATGCCATGACAGTGACACATTTATTAGCTTAAAAATCTTTTAAAACTAAGGTTAGGTGGGATTTGCACGTCGGTTGATTGTCAATCCCTCACAAAGTGACGTCAGCTTCGATTTCGTTGTGAGTCATCACGAGGATCGAGAGGCCTGCTCGTACATGTACATGTATTGCTTCATGCTAATCATTGTTTGGGATGTAGCTTCTGTAAGTCGACCATGACTTGCGCTGCTTTCCTTACCACTACGGCTTCTGCTCTGCGGCAAACGGCCCATCAGTCAACCATCACTGGTCTAAAGGTGTTTCCGGTAGATTCATCTTCGCACGTGGAAGCATCGGCTGCCACAACAAGTCTTGTCAACAGCTTGGCAACCGCTGCTGCCACATCATCGACAACAAAGGAATTTGAACCCATACTGCCAGATACTTCTGCCTTGCTTGGGATCGGTGCTGTTGTACTTGCCTCAGCGGCCGCAACTTGGGTTTGGGCCAATCAAGTGGTACCGACTAGTCGCACAAAGTTGGCTTTGTCGAAGCGACAAGGAGACGTCAAGGAATACCTGGAAGAATTAGAAGATGCATCTGGCGAACGACAATTCGAAGAGTGGCTCTTTACGGATTGGTTAGAACAGCGAAATAATGCTACCGGTTCTCAGAAGAAGGAACCAGCTTTGCCTATCCTGAAAAAAGCAAAATGGAACTCTGGTGATAACCCAGTATTGGCTGCAACCGCATTGATTCTTTTGGGGATCACGCTTACAGCCTTTACGGAACGAGTGTCCTCCATGCTCTCCTAAAACGCCGTACCGGTACGGTACAGATATGGCAAACAGGACAATACAACAAAACAACTTATTCTTCAGTTTGTACCTAGCTAGCGGACGGTACCGGTAGCTAGAGTTGGTGAAATCACAATTTATTGACTAGTTTATGCACAAACTGAAATTCAATGATAGGTACCTAGACGTCAACCGTCACTAGGAAGGTTTCCTCATACTCTACTGAAGCCGAAGCTCGCAAGTTGCGGTGACCGGCTCCCTTTGGCGTCACTTTCATGGCCATGGATAATGCAAGACTAGCCGGGACGTCGTTCGAATCGTTGAAAGCGTACTCAAGTCGAGATCGCAGGGCACAGGTGGTTTCAGAGCAGGCCTTGGAGGAATCTTCGCTGAATGACAAGGCTTCAATAGCTGTGCCGTTCTCAGCCGTGGCATACTCAAGCTTGAGACTCAGCATATCAAGATCGCGAAACACGCCACCGCCATCGACAAAGATGCAGAAATCAGTCTCGTCAAGGGACGAAGTCGCCGAGAAAGATTTTTCAATGCAGAAACCATCTTCGTCGCAGAAGCAAGCGTGAACCTTTACCCCACCTGAAGTGCCTGAGCTTGGTGCGTGGTTTGGTTCATCCCTCGGCTGATCGTAGGGGCTGTGCGATGGAACATGAGACTGAATCCAGCTAGACTTGGCAGTTGGAGCCAATGAAGGCATCCAGTTGGAAGGCTCACTTGTAGCACTAGCCAATGGATACAAGTTAGTAGGCTCATGCGTTGCGTGGGGGGAAGGGACGGGACCGTTGGCAATAGTTGGGTTTGAAGGAGCCAAACTAGGCCCCTCTGTTGGATCCACTGAAGGAGCGAAACTGGGAACCTCACTTGGAAGGACGCTCGGGGAAGAGCTGGGGACATGGCTTGGGCTGTTGCTGCTGGGAACTTCGCTTGGGATTGCGCTGGGAACACCACTTGGATTTGAGCTCTCCAGTCCAATCTGAAGGGGCTCTTCGAAAAAAGGCAACCCATCGTCTTGCCCAATCCAGACGCACCCTGCTTGCAACTCGTAGCTGAACAGACGGTTGCATTCCGCTCGATTGGGTACGTGAATTTGCTCTTGGCATCGTTGTCGCGCTAGGAATGGTTGTTCCGCAGGTACACCACAATACGGAGTCTGGTCCAGGAAGACGCGAACTCTTCCAACTGAGTTTCCTTCGGCATCGCGATGTTCAACATCACCGGAAGCCACAAGGGAGCCTCTCCCATTCATGGCGATATCGAATCCAAAGCTTGCCTCGGCGTGACCACCCGAAACCTGTCCGACCATTGACAGTTCTCCTCCTGCCAAGTCGTAGACCCGAAAATATCCCGAGTTGTGGATTGATGCAGCCGCAACGCGAGAGCCGTCATTTGCGATGGCGACAGCGCGGCCAAAGCTCTCCCCTTCTGCCGATCCTAGCATAACCTCATCAAGCAAGTGCCAGTCTCGTGGTAAGTGGAACCCACCGCGCATCCACCGTTTGACCTCCTGGGATATGAACCAGTGAATAGATTAGATGGATTCGATTCTCAAAATAGTCACCCTGTTAGCGACAACGAACGTACCACACGACCTTTGCTTCGGTTGGCCCCAGGAGCCCCAATCGCAACAGTTGGATCATTATTGGAACTCATGGCAAAACTATATCCATGTAGGTCGCCGTCCGCTAGACCCTCGAACCGCGAGTGTTCGGACCATTCCCCGAACAGATCTACGCTGAATAGCTGGACGAGGCCAGTGCTATTGCTGTAGAATGGCGAGGCAACACCCAAAAGGAACAGTGGCTCGTCTCTTGGGTCAAAGGGCAGTGTTTCTGCTGGAACAAACTCCAAAGCCCAACCAAAGCGAGTTCCTCGGAAGCCGTCGTCACCATGAATCACGACAAAGAGCTGCCAGTCTTGGGCACTCTCGTCGTACCGAAAGACATCGACTCGACCCGCCTCGTGTTCACAACTCACAACCAGCCAGGTAGTATCGGGAAAGGACTGCGAATTCAAGTCAGTATAGCCCAAATGAACGGCCTTGTGAGTCAACAAGCGGTCTCCATTGCAAGTGTTGACAGGGCTTCCCATCATGATTGTTTGCTTGGTTTCGTCCTTGTAGCGGTACACCTCCACATCGCTATGACGAGAATCATAGCGGACGACTGCAAGAGTCTGTCCATCATGGCTCAATGCGATACTGTCACCGATTGGCTCGTCCACTTCGCCCTGGAGTTGTTGGAGAAGCTTCCAACGGTACGACTTTTCACCGCTGGTATGAGATCGGCTGTTCCCAAAGTTGTACATTGTCTCCTCTCCCAGTTCATAGAGAAAGACGGAGCCTCCTTCCTTGCTGGGAGCACCAACCAGCAAGCGACGCCCATCGTCGGACATCTTGATTGAATGAGAAAAGCGCAAGGACGACGTCGCGCGATCGCGACCATCATGAGGAAGGCGTCCAACAAGGGTTTGTCCAATGGGACGCAGAGGATAGGCAGCTGCCACCGAAACGAGGAGCAGGATCAAGGTGAAAGAGAGAAGCGATGAAATCGTCATGGTTTGCTCTTAGTTGTATCGTTCTTATAAAAGAAGGGCGACAGAGCAACAAGCATTCACCAAGCGGTTGTTTTGTGGAGGGTTGATGTTGCGTAGAGCCGGAGTCGAGTCCGTTTCTTGGTGCGATTTGGGTTTCTTGAAAGTGGGGTCAAGGCTGTAATAACTGTTCGCAATCCCAAATGGGACTGACCTGCCTTCCGGCCGTGCCTCAACGGAACTCGTCATGGAGGTTTCTTCGTCATTGCTTCTCGCTGTCAACCTCTTTTTATGTACAGTCGTACTGGTGCCTGGTAGGTGCTGTGTACTGCATCAGGAGTCCAGACAATACCCAAGGTAGCTTTCATCAAGCTGCGCTATCTCTTTGATTGTTGGGCTACTTGTTGTGGTGGAGGATTCACGGTGAGAAGAGTATGAAGATACCAAACGCTAGCTAGAAAAGCCCCAGCATGCAACCACTATTCCTGGAAGATACCGGTACTGATACCAATGCCGAACACCCTGCCACTCCCTATCGCCTATCGGATGTCGACAACTTGCATGAAGCGATCCGCTCGGATGCCGCTCGATGGAAGACTCGATTTACGGCCTACTTTTGGTCTCCTGACGGAAAGGAGCTGCTCTCCTGTGTCAGTTTTGGTTTGATTTTCTTCATTATTGGCTATGTTTTCCCCACAACCAATCAGCGCCCACTGCCCTACCAATACTTGGAAGGAACCGGTGACTATGTTCGAAATTTGGTGTACAATGAAGCACTCCAGGACGAGACGGTGCCGGACTGGCAGCTTGCAGTTCTCTGTGTCATTCTTTGTCCAATGCTACAACTCATCTTTGCCCTGGTTCATGGTAATGTGGGTGATATCCACAAGACTCTCTGTGTCTATTGTATTGTGATAACCATCACAGGGACTGGGACGTCGATCTTGAAAGATTTTGTTGGATATCTCCGACCGATATTCTACAACCTGTGCCAACCGAGTGACAATTATGAATATTGCACACAGGGCGATGATGACGATGATCTTCGCATGTCCTTTCCATCCGGACATGCCAGCTGGTCCTTTGCCACTCTAACATTGCTGTATTTGTATTTGGAACGATGCCTTGGTTTGAGTGGTGCATCGCAATTCACAACGACTCTCGCAACAAGTTCTAACCAAGAGATCGTTGTACTGCAATACCCCAAGAATGCATTTCGGTATCGATGCCACTCGCTACTCTGCTTGATTCCACTGGGATTGGCCACATTTGTTGCTGTGAGCCGTGTACACGACAACGAACATTTTCCAGCCGACATACTCGCAGGGAGTCTCTTGGGTGCTACCATTGCCCGTCATTGTCATCAAGTCTGGTGCGTGCACAAAATACTCTTCTATTTGTAGTAGGCTGTCTCTTGAGCTGTGTTTTTGTCTTCCTTCTGGATACTGACCCTTCCTTCTTTTCATAGGTTTCCAGACGCCAGACTTAACTGCAGAAAGTAGGTAACACGGCCTCCTTTCTGAGTGCGTACAGTATTCCATAAGTGTTCTATTAGTGAAAAAATTAATTCTACTCTTTGCCATTGGAGGACAGCATCCGCATAGTCAAATCACACATTAAAGGACTCTCCACATCCACATTCTCCTTTAGAATTTGGATTGTTGAATGTGAATTCGCTGGTCAATTCGTTGGTTTCATAATCCATCGTTGTCCCAACCACACTGAAGAGAGCCATGGGTTCGATGAAAACATTAATGCCGTGGCTGGTCATGGGAGTGCTGGCATCTTTGGGTTCTTCAAAGGCATAGTTTAGTGTGTACGACAAGCCATTGCATCCGCCTGAATAGAGATTGCACGAATATAGCGTTGGTTGTTGTGTATAGTCGGTCATCAATCCGTTTGGCATGGTAGTAGAGGTATTAGAGGAATCAATCGTTAGCTACTTCAGAGATCCGACAAGCAACAGAACAAAAATAAGATTACTTACGTCGTTTCACCCCAAGAATGATCCCAATAGATCCTTCGGCACTTTCTCCACTAAGCAACTCCTTGATACGGTCTGCTGCTCGTTCCGTCTACATAATGACGGATAGAAACAACGAAAGAGGTTACAAGAAATGGCAAGTGAGACTCGACCTGCAAGCGGCCACAGTACAACCCTCATTCTTATTTCCTTTTGCGTTCGTACCACAATGATGGGATCCTTTGCTTGAAGAGTTCTTCGTCGCTTGGACTTGGCAGGTTTCTTCTTGACGGGTTCATCCTCGTGCATAGCGGCAGCAGCAGTCGAGAAGCCACGAGTGCTTGTCGGTGCCTGACGCTGCAAAAGGAGTTGAGGGCCTATTCTTCTACTTAGAATTGTGGCCGGAGATGCGGTCTGGAGGGCCCTTCGGCTCACAACGCTTGCGACTTTGGAAATTGTGGATGTCATCTCCTTGCTGCGTTTATCGAATTCGATGGATCAAAGGTGAAATAGATTCGGAGTTGAGATACCCCTCAGCAACTAGCTAGCAACTTTTATGATTCTCCTTTTTTCTTGATTCTTGATAGTGCCACACTGACCGATAGCTGGTCTGACACTCAATGTGATCTCAATCAGCCTTTGTTTAATCAGAAGCTTATTAACAACTTTTATCAATGTTGTCACTCCTTTGGTGCTGCCTTTGCCTTTGAGGTTGCTCTTCTGTTTTGGGTTGTGGGAATGCTCTCGGTTCTGAACTTTCCTCAGTCGTAACGCTGACGTGAGGCTTCCTTTGGGTTAGGGCTAACGATCAGAAAAGAATTGGAAGAATCTCTCGCCTGAAACCAGTGTAAAAGAATGATTTCCTTGCTTTGTAAAGCGCTGCCTTTCTACTAAATTTGTCGAGTTGTCGAAATCGAATCTTTGCCCTATTGCCTGGAACCAATCATTGCTTGCTACACGTACTTCTCTTGGCTGTCAATGATATACCAACTACAACTTCTTGGAGGCCAGATTGTACCGTTGTGGAGTCATCATACAGAGACTGGCAGCGTTTGATTGATCGTTTTCTGGTTGCATTGATATCTTCTTTTGAAGTCTCATTTCCTGGCATTCTCGATTGACGGTTCGCTTTTCCTCCTCCCTGTAATAATAAAAGTGAATCATCATCATCATGTTACGTCAAGCCATGGATGCCGCTGAAGGTCAGTTTCAGCAGCAACAGCAACATCAATATCATCAACAACAGCAAGATGAAACGGCTAGACTGCTATCATCTTCCATTCCACCTCCATCCGAGGCAACCACTGGGGGGTTTGGGACTGCCCATGCCCCAGTTTATGACGAAGAAGATGAGAGCATGTTGGAAGACGAGTCAGAAGACGACTGGAGTGAACAGCAGAGATCACGTCAACAACCACCAGGAATGACGCGCAAGGCATGGGATAGCATACGCAACGCATTTCTCCTGGTGGCCAATGTGGAGAATCTGTGGGATTCGCCCGTACCGAATCAACCATCAGGAGGAGATGGGTACAGATCCAATATGATGTATACCAATGGGACTTCTTCTTCGGCAGCGAGCGTAGCTAGACTGAGAAGACGGTCGTATCTGATTGTCTTGTTCTGGTTCTTTGTCCTGGCAGGAGCTTATGCCATGGAACGAAGCACCTTTAAGCTTCTCGTGGATCGAGCAGGGCCCTTTCGACTCTTTTCCGTGGAAATGGTCACCCTCACGCATGCTCTCATGTTGGGAGCTTGGATGGTGGTGTCCAGTATTTATCAAAGTAGACAAGAACAGGATGAAGGCAGCCGGATATCCTTGGGCATACCCCTCGTGGATGTGGGATGTAAGTCCTAGTACCAAGCGTGCACGGTTTGTTTACGCAAACAGGAGTCTCGCCATCTCACGATTGTGTTTTTGTCATTGTCTTTATGTGCGCCTTCCTTCTTCTATCATCAGACATGGCTCTCCTGGACACATTCCACCTTTTACTGGTCTTTTTGACAGGTCGATATGTGTGCCCTACGTTGACGGTGATTCTGGTACAATTCACTCTCCCTCTGTCAGCCTTTCTGACTCAATTTGTGCATTCGGATGGACGCTGTGCACAGTGCTTTTGTCGCAATTCCGATAGTGATGACAACAGTAGCGATGGTGACGACAATCGTGATGAAGAAGGCAATGCCCAACAGGAACGGGGCTTTGGTGGATCTTCTTACCAACAACAACAGGCCGGCGACAGCAACGGGGGTGACAATCAATCGACAACGAACTCGGAGGGAATGCCGCTGCCTGGATGGGGCGGCCTCTCAGCAGAACATCTTTGGGGGTCGCTTATTCTGTCACTGGCAGTCTTGTTGGCATCGCTACCCTCATTTTACTCCATCATTAATCCATCCTTCTTTGCCTACGCCGACCAAATACCCATTCAAACGGCATACAATACACTCATCTATGTCTCGAGTTGCTTTCCTGCCGCTGCATCTCAGCTGTACAAAGAACACGTCTTTTTGCAAAGCAAGCAACCGGTAAATGCCAGCTATCTGAACTTTTTGCTGTCCCTCTTTCAGTTCATTCTGGCATCCATCATGACACCGCTGGTATTTGGACTGCAGGGCTTGGGTGCGGGCGAGGATTGGACAAGCCTGTATCCATCGTCTCATTTCAGCAACAACTTTCTATCCGGTCTCAAGTGTTTCCTGGGACTATTGCCAGAGGACGCAGCCCAGCAGAACTTTCCCGAGCCAGCCAATTGCGACCTTTCGATGGGATTGGTAATTGTGCACGCCTTTTCCATTGTGGCCGTGGGATGTGCTGTGGATAAAATTGTCAATGCGGGCGCCACCAAAGCCATGTACCGAGGGATCAGCGCAGGGATCATCGTCGCTGTGTTGCTCATGTACGAATATGACATGCACACTACGAGATTCAACTACGGCCCGGCCATTGATGCCCTTAATCTCGTATGTCTCATTCTGCTGATTGTGGGGGCGGAGGTCTACCACCGAGTCAGTCTGACAGACAGCGTGTTCGAAACGGTGTATCCAACCGTGGAAGGCCTTTACGAAGATGAAGAGTAAAGTTCTCGCTATTCGCCCGCTTGGCTACTGTCCATCTTGGACGGTAGTCCGATATTGAATTTGTCCTGCTAGCTAGGCTTTGTATATTACGGTGTAGGGTAGAAAGAGAAGACGACTTGCTTCTGGGTCGGCTGGTGAAGCCCTCGTCCCACTGTGAGTGTCAACTCGACGTGCGGCATTGCTCTCATTTATTTGGAAGCACTTTGATGGGACAGCAGTCTGCATCGCCGTGACACTAGCTAGCTAGGTCGAAGCAAAATGAGAATACCCGTCTGCGAAACGACCGGCTAGAATGCGCGCCGCTTCAAAATGCGTTGCTCCATCTTCCTACAACAAAGTATACTAATGGAGCTCTAGTATTTATTGACAATAGAGTCAAGACGTCCTGACACATTGTTCTTCCTAGATATAATATACTGATTTCAAATGCACATCGATGGCAGCCACAAAGAATTAGAAGAAAGCACATTGACCGCCATCTTTTACAACGATCTCACTGCTGCTTCGCACAAACATTCATAGCAGACAAAGAAAAGCATCAAGACCCTGATAACTCCGGTCTTTCTTCAGAGTCTTCTGGTTTTCCAGGTCTCGTGTCAGTCGCAACCACTTGATCTGGTACGTCTTTCGCATTCATGTCAGGTTCAGCAGGATCGTCAAGGAGAATTGCGTGAGTTGTGGGCCCCCCACCAAAAATGTCATCGACATTGTTAGATGTTGATGGAAATGGCTCATTTGCAGGAGGAGCGTTGTCGGTATCGAAAGAGCCGAAATCTGCCGTGAAGCCATCATCTGCATTATTTCCCGCCGCCGCCGCACCTGCAAATGCGTCATCAAAGTTTGCAAAGTCCGACCACGCATTGTCACCAAATGGCGACTCGGACTGAGATGGTTGTCCTTCGCCGTCACCCCCCAAGTTACCAGCAAACAGATTCATGACAGGAACGTCACCGCTGCTGGTTGTCCGTCGAGGCTGGGAAGGGCTCCCATCACCATCACCGTCATCATCAGATGAATGATCACTGCCTTTGCCGTCACCTTCATCGTCGCTCCCATCAACATTGTATTGTCCAAGACTCCCTAGAGCAAGCCCCAAGCCACTCTTTTTGCCACCCAAGGGATCATCAAAGAAGTATCCTTTCTTCATCTTCTCACCGGAGTCATACGTGTTGCCTGATCCATCTGATTCTTCGTCGTCGCTGCTATCTTCGTCGTCGTCATCATCGTCACCATCGCCATCCGGCCCACGCGCAAGATGCAGTCCTGCCATCATACTAGCAGCAATATCGAGGTCATTGTCGTCCATGTCGATAACTTCTCCGCCGCCAAGCATTCCACGTGGGGGCATGTTTGGCTGGCCACTTCCATCGTCAAAATCGTCTCCGTCGCCTAATGGTCTGTGGGCATGCAACGGGTCGCCTCCGGGAAGTGGGTTGTTGTTGAATCCTCCAAGAGGTGTCGATTGAATGGCTGTTTCAGTTGATAAGGTGGACTTCACAAAATCTTGCCATCGCGACCGTAGTGGGTGGCTATCAATCAGTTTTGAGAGCATCAAAGGGTTGGGTGGTGGAACGCCCTCGGCATTGCTGTCAGCGCCTCTTTCGCTCTCCCCGTCATCGCGGCCTGCATCGCCTGCTTGATTATCAGCCGGTTGAGGGATGTGCACTCCGACGCCTTCTTCTGATGGATAGTTGCCTTCGCCGTTCATAGTTGGAGCCTCTTCCTGCCGATGTTCGGCCAACAACGAACGGCGGTCGTCGTCTTCTCCAATCACCGAATCCGGAGCAGTAGGCTCCAGATCGTCCTCGTTCTCTGTAGAACACGCATGCACTAGAGCTTGACAGATGATAATGACGTGACCCATGTACCCCAGTCGAAACGATTGGGCTGGTGCACCATCAATCATGGCGCCAACTGTGGATGTATCACGTGATTCGTACTGGACCGCTTCTGTAGATACTTGCCCGACCGACACTGCGGTATCCTCCTGTGCGGCGGCAGGTTCTGATTCGGCCAAATCCACCATTGCCGCTGCCGCCGCGGCCATATCTGCGGCTTCCTGCTGTTCCACTTGCTGCTCGAGAACAGCATCCACATCGTCGTCGGAGACGGGTATGATGCCATCCGTCAGTACTCGCTCCGTTCCCTCAGGGGATCCCATATCGTTTGGCTGTGGTGCGTTGACGCCGGCACCGTCGAGGCCCATCTTGGCGTCTTTCATGGCGATAACCAGCTCTTGCTCTGTAAAATCAGGCATTGGAGCACACTCCCTCAAGTTAAAGCCCTCGTGGCTCACGTCGCCAAATGAATCCATCAGTCGACCGAGTAGGTTGCATTTCACGAGGAAATACTCTTGCATTTCTGACCTCGCGTTGGCGCCCTCAAAAACGTGCACGAGTAAGTTGGCAACGGATTGGTGCAACATGGAACACCATTGAAACTTCCAGAAAAGATTCAGGCATATTTCCAAGCAATCGGACTGACAGAGCAAGGAATCGACCGTGCTCTCGCCGAGAAGTACTAAAGATTCCAAAAGTCGGACGATTCGTAAGCGTGACATACCAAGGAGCAAATGAGGCTCAGAAGACTTGGAAAACTGCATGGGCGAGCGCCACGAGTCGCATGTCGGATGCTGTAGTAGCTCCGAGAGGGAACGCAAGAGGCGCGGTATGTGTATGAGTAAGAATTTGAGATCTGCGAATTGTGGAGGCGGTGGCTGTTCCGGATCTTCTCCGTCTTTTTCTTCTCCGTCCTCGTCCGTGGGGAGAAGTGATATGGTTCCCACCGAGCCGTAGCCTCCCAGTTGAAGGACGAGACTTTCCAACACATTCATGGTTGCCGTGAGGGTGCTCTCATGGGGACTAAAATCCTCTCCGTCCCGAAGAGTCGAAGCTCCGTTGATGAGTTTATCCATGATCGGATCGACCGTCAAGATTAGCATTGTCTGTGAGTTGAGTGGTGAATTCTGAATGATGGTAATGAGCACTTCGGACGAGTTTTGCGACAGATTGAGCCTTCGCTCCTGTTCTTCATCCGAGAAACTATTGGTAGCTCCTCCATTTTCACCGTATCCCGATGGATTGATCAGTGGTTGCAACAAGAGGTTGAGTGCCTCTTCTGTCTCACACCAGTTGCACTGGAGTGTCTTTGTTTCGTCGTCGGCTTCTGCTACAATGACACCTTGAGCTGCAGCTGCTGCCGCGATGGCTTCCATTCCAGGCGCCCCCAAGATGAGATTACCTTCGTCTTCTTCCGCTTCGTCTGCGTTGACCTCTGGGTTTGTTTGTTGCTGTAATTGTGGTGGCTGCGGCAGCAGTAGCCTCTGAACGAGTTGCATAATGGAATGGGAATACAAATGTTTGAACATGGCTTTCATCAATGTGACATTGCCTTTTCCTCCACCATCATTAATGTAGTCACTGAGAGCCTGAGGCCGTTTTCGGAAGAGGACTGACAAGATTTTTTCGAAATAGCCAGCTCGGTAGTCGTCCAATTGACCGACGTCTGTGTCATAGAGCAGCGAGAACAACAGATCCAAGATCCGCTGTCTGGGTTCTTCTGATGCTGCTTCGTCTTTTTGTTGTGTTTGATTCTCATCATCATTGGCAGCCGACTCTACTGACTCGCCGCTGTTGGTAGTAGGAACATAGCCATCGACGAGAATGCTAATGAGTCCCTGCAGTTCACAGCATACTATTTCACAAGCCAAGTAAGGAAAGCGAATCGATATATTGTCGGGGTTCATCAAGTCAGCAGCCGCCGAGTTTTGCTTCTGATTGGACGCTTTGTTGTCGTCTAAATGTTGAAAGAGCCACTTTCCTGGCTCCGCGCGTTTTTCTTCGCCTTCTTGAGCTTCTTGTGGTTGCTCTTGCTGTTGTGGTTGTTGTTGTGGCTCTTCTTGCTCTGGCTCTTTTTCTTCTTCCTGCTGTTGTTGTGTCTCTTCCACCGCTTTGTTTGGATCTGCAATGAGGTATCGAACCAGGGATGCGACGGCTTCTTCGGTCGAGAAATAATCCAGCAATTGAGGGTGAAGTCCTCTTAGCTCTTGCAACAGCTCGTCCTCCGCCAGTAACTGTTCCAAGCTATAGTTGCCGCTGTCCAGCAAGTCCTTCAATGGAGACTCAATGGCAAAGGCGCCAGTAGACCAAATGTCGCCAGTCATCCCGGAACCATCCAGTAGGGACATCATGATGGAATGGATGGATAGTCACTCAGATACGATAAAGTGATTGTAGTAGTGGAATTCTTGTCCTCACGCTACGAAATTCACTGCGAAAGCAGCGGCTCAAGGGCATGCAACTGGACCAAGCCAACACAGCGTTGAGCTAATATATAGAACAAGACCTAACACGACGAAAGACAATGGCTATCGTACCGTAGTCTCTCACAGATATAAACAACGACATGCGGTTGTTGGTTTGTTTGGTCCGAGGACGACCAAGGAAGGCCAGAAGGAGCAACGCAAGCACCACCTGATGATTTTTCAGAATTCTGAAAAGGTCATTAGGGGTGGTGCGACTCAAAGGTTTATGATCTTGCGTTAGAACAACATTCCTTCTTGAAAAGTTTCGTTGAGGAAGAGGACCACAAGTATTTTCCTTGCATAGCATCTCCTCCAAAACTGATACAGCCTTTGCTTTGTGCTCTTTAGTTCATCCTGGACCCAGCCTTTCACTACCGGTATACTGAGCTGGATGGCCAGGCCTTTCCAAAATCTCTCCTTGCCATCCTCTTTGGTCTTTGGGCCCAACTCCACCCGTTGCTTTCTCCTGCTTGCTGGAGACTGGCTCCATCACCTAATCTAGCTTTTGATCAGATTACTCATTTTATGAAGTAGAAGTAGTATAATGGACAAGGCATGGTTGTTGTCTCATACAGAGAAAGGAGCGACCCCAGATTGTCAGGGTTGGACAAAGAGTGTTTTTGTGGTAGCTCAGTAGGTCGGTTATAATATTACAACTGCTTCCTACAGCTATGATACTTGCTAGCTCAACTCCCTAAACTGCCTTCCGCTCACTGCTACCGTACATTAACCATAGCAGAGCAAGTCCTCTTTGTTCACCATACCGGTACTTGAAAGTGATGGGCCGAGTCATGGGTCTCTCAAAGTCAAGCTTTGTCCTCGGTGAATGACGTTGCTAGATCCTCATGTAATCCAAACCTCTTCGCTTGCCGTTGTAGCCACACGCAACTTTTTCGCCAGGTGAGAAGTCTCAGCAGTCAACAGTTTGCAAGAGTAGATTGTTCCACACAGTCGTGTCCCAAGGATCTAGAATTCAGACTCCTCCATAGGAGGAACTGGAGCGGGATCCCCTTCGTAGGCTTCGTCGTCACCTCCAGCGGCGTCTGTTACCAAGGAGACCAAACTCTGCAATGTGGCTTCTTCCTCGGGGTGATTCTGTATGTACAAAGCGACAAAACTTTGCTGTGAGTCGAGTCTCATCCCGGAAAACATTCAACTAGTCTAGCTAGCTACGGTAGCCATGACAAAACATATATATCACAAGCAAGAAAATATATAGATGAATCAAACGTACCAGTGTGTAAAAGTAAATCCAAATCAAGGCGACAAGAGCCATGGCATTCATCACACCAGAAAAGACCAAGCTACCCTTGTAGGACTCACTGTCGGCTTGTAGGACCAGGGAGCAGTATATCATGGGCATAAAGCAAACGAAATTCAACGCCGTGAACAAGGGGATGATCCCTTGGTTATTGTCTGTGGCAGCTGCACTGGATGCCATGTAGAACACTCCGTACGATACGGCCAACACGAATCTCAGCCATATCAGGCAGTCTGGCAATTCCGGAAAGGTTTCCGCCGTTGGCTTGGAGCCAAACGAGACAAACTTCGACAATATCTTGGATTCTTTCTCAAACATGGTGAAGCTGTATAGTGGTTGTGAACGTCCTACTAGATAAAAAACGAACAATGAAGTACAGCAGTGTCGCCGATGAGAATCGAATGTAATGGACGGGCCCACAAGGATACCGGTACCCACAATCCGTCAACAAGATCGAATCAATCAAAGCGATTCTTTCAATCGCATTTCATGCCAAAACAAAGAAAAAGTCGCGTACCTTCCTCTCAAGGTACTACTAATGGTTTGCTTCGGAGACACCTCAGTCTCAGGTGCTTTGCCTCGATTTCAATAGACCGCTCTCAAAGTCGCAACAGGGAACTCACCTTCCAGCTCCACTCATCCGTTTTCGTTCATTCTCAAATCCTTCCAAGATGGCGGGATCCGAAAATAAGCGTGATTCATAGGGTCAAAGGGAAGACTCGACTCGTGTCCACAAAAGTTCGGAAACAACACCTCCACCATGACCATGGCAGACCATTGTCAAACGAGGTGCCCGCATTTCGCGACTTTTAGCTTGAATTTATTTAAAGAATTGAATTACTTGCTAAATGGAGGACCGAAAGAAACGTTTGGCAGCCTTGAGGGCACGGGCAGGAAGGAAAAAGGATGCCGAGTCTTCGCCGGCAGAAGAAGAAGTAGAAGTGAAGGACGCTTCTTTGCTGGTGGGCAACAAGGCTGCTTCCAGTACCAGTACCGACAGCGCAGACAAGAAGCGACCACGACAAGACGACAAGGAAGCAGATAAAGAACCCGTCAAGAAGACCAAGACGGCACTGGAAGAAGCGTTGGAAAAGGCCAAGGAAGATTTGGAAACAGGCGATCCCGCCTCTGCTGTGACTACTGCTGATGGTGATACCACCAAAGCCAATAATAACAATGAACTGACGGCCATGGCCCCCAAGAAAATCAATTGGGACTTGAAACGGGATATTCAGCCCAAATTGGACAAACTAGAAAAGAGGACACAGAAGGTGATTGTGCAGTTGTTGAGGGAACGACTAGCAAGGGAAGCGGACGCTGCCGCTGAAGAGGGTACCGAAGATTTGGATTGATTTACTGTATCACAATGTTGTTGTAAAGCTGGATTACGTACTACATTGTTGGTTTGATTGTGTTAGGATTGCATGGTTTCTGTACCAGTAGCTCTTGCGCCATGACCAACTACTACCGTAGCACAGAAACTACTTTTCTCTCTGGAAACACGAGAAGAGGGAGAATTGGCGTGCTTCTTGGTGAAGACATTGTCCGGGTGAGCAATTAACCTTTGTCATGACTAACTACAACAAACTAGACATACCCAACTAACTCTCTTCAACTAACTACGTAACTATTGAATATTCTTGTACCTCGATTTCTTCGTTTTCGTGTTGGCCTGTTTTTGTTTTGCCAACTCGGAAGAGGAAACACCTTTGCTGCTATCCAATGGAACGCCGCTGTCATCATTTTCATTATCAGCGTCCCAGTTGGATGCCATCTCATTGGAATTCGAATTCGAATTCGATACTATTGCAATTCCCTTGGCAGCAAGCTTGGTGCGTGTTGCCGCCGTCATGGGCCGCCCCGTGTATTCGTATCCTCCGAGTAGCAAGCGATCTGGCTTTGCATCGGCTTTACGATTGTCTTTGTAAATGTTCTTTTGACGACTTCGTACCTTGTGCCGTTTGCGTTTTGGCTGTTTCTCCTTCTTTCTTTTGGAATCATCATTCTCATTATTGGATGGATTGTTGCTTTCATGAGTATTATTATTCGTACTCTGTGGATCCTCTTGGTGTGCCAGGGATCCTTCTTGGACGTCTTGCTCTTTCAACTTTTGACGTTCCTTTTTGCCAGACTTTTTCTTTTTCTTCTTCGTGGTGGTGGTGTCGTTCGTCATAGGATCCTTGTCCGCACGATTAGTTGTAGTGGCAATGCCACTTCTTCCCAATTCCTCCTCCTCTTCTTCGTCATGTTCGTCGTCGGAATCGTCTCGACTCCGTTTCTTCTTTCCAACTTGCATCAGTTTGCTCTTGTTGGACGGAATGGTTGTGGGTGCGGGAACGACCGCAGCACCCACACCCAACCGACGATTCTTTCGGAGGCTATTGCTGGAAGGAGCTTCATCGGTGGCATTATTCGTCCCTTTGGCGTCGTCGTCCGCCACAAAGAACGAATCGACTGCGGCAAACGCAGCTGTATTGAATTCTGCCATTGTGGAATCGAATCGATCAATGAAAACAGTGGGGGCCGCTGCAACAACTGCAAAAGTACAGTACATGTACGGTACTCAAGCTAGCACTTGGTTTGATGGCTTCATTGATTGCAAAGAAAACTGACATGGGAGTGTTGGAGACAAAATGGTTGGCAAGCAACGGCTCTTGGGCAGACGCTATTTTACACGCACACGTGCTCCGTCCCCTTTTTTAGAAAGGGGGTCAACTTGCAGCGTGACGCGTGACCTTCCTTTTTTCTTCTTGAGAGGGTGCCGGATACTGGCAAGTCTGCTGTATGCTTTGACTGTTGTGTTGGCCTCAAAGACAGAAGACCGTCAGACCGTCCCGAATTCATTCTTTGCAGCGCCAGAGTGATTGGGATCGAGAGACAGCTGTCGTCCAGAAGTCATTGTTTGAACAAGGAGAGAAGGTTGTCCATCCATCCGTCTATCTATATAGCTAGCTAGTCTAGCAAGAGCTCGCCAGTTTTGATAGTTCCATCGCAATTGGAAGACTGATTCGATTCGATTCGACCATTCGACGGACCGTGAAATCGAGAATCTGAGTGCTTCTCGCTGTCGTTGAAGAAATCAGTTGAGTGAGTTTTTTGTTAGATTGTTTTGTTTTGGAATTCAGAGGAGAAGATGACCCACGAGATGAAGCAGCAGGAGACCTCAGTGGCAGAAACAACAACATCAGGCAGTGCTCAGAATCCAAATAAGTCGGGTGGCAGCAGCAGCGTCGTTGCTGTTGCGACAGAACAGCCACAAATAATGGTAGATGAGAGCAACAACAACAACAACAACAACAAGAATACTCTCCAAAATAATAATGGAAAGGTGGCAAACGACGATCAAACGTCACCGCGAGAACCGAATAACAAGACGCTCATTGCGGGCGAGCCGCAAAAGCCAACGTCGTTTGCCAAGAAAGCTCCTGCGACGACAACAACAACTGGCAAGCCGCCCCGAAACCCAACTCCGCCAAGAGACATGCACCAGCAAAATCCATCCACGGCGAGACAGTATGTGGCTCAGAAAACGAAACAGGGAAACGCACAGCCGCAACAACAACAGCAACAACAACAAGGACAGAGCCAGAATCAAAATAGTGTTGCTACACAAAACCCTCAGAATAGTCAGACTTTGCCACAACAGGGACAACAACAATTCCAAAATGGCCAGCAGCAACAACAAGCAATGCAGAATGGCCAGCAATCGTCTCAGGTACAAAACCAATTCTCGCAGCAATCAACACAACAGCAGGGCATCAGTCAAGCCCCAAACCAAGCAGCTTTTTCACAACAAATGAATCAGTCACAACAGCAGCAGCAGCAGCAGCAAAGTTTGCAGCAGGCCCATCAGCACCAAGAACAGCCACAACACCAGCAAAGTAATCAACAAACATCGCAGGTGCAGGGTCAATACTCACAGCAAAACATGCAACAAAATTTTGTCAGTGCTTCCCCACTGCAACCACCATTGCAGCAACAGGTCAGCCAAGGACCTTACTCCTCACAACAACCAATACAGCAGCAGCCCCAAAGTGGACGACAGCTTCAGTCTCAGCAACAGCAATATGACAATGTGCAACAACAGCAACTTTTTCAGCAGCCGCCACATCAAACACAACAACAACAATTCCAAAACAGTGGTCATCAACAACAACAAACAATGCAGCAAACTGGTAACAATAGCCAACCACAGCACCTGCAGAATAATCAGCATTCGTCCCAGGTACAAAACCAATACTCACAGCAAATGATGCAGCAAAATGTTGTCAGCCAAGGAGCCTATTCACAGCAAATCCCACAGCAGCCCCAAAACAATGGACAGCAGGGCCAGGGATACAATAATATACAGCCAAATCAGCAGCAGCAGCAACAACAACAACAATCAGCGTCTGGCCCAGCCAGTGCATACACGCCACAGCAACCCCAGTCAGCACAAGAGCAATCGCAGCTGCCGCAGCTCGCCATTGCCACAGATCAGCAACAGCTTCGGAAACAGCTCGAAGAACAAGGAAAGAACCAGCAACCTCCAGCGAACAATAGTTTTCGACCTGTCCAACAGACGACGCAGATTGTTGGGATGGTTGGGACAACGCCCATCGTAAAAATTCAAGGAACTGCTGGACACGTTGTCAAAAAGAAAAAAGGGCGATTCAAGCTCTTGGAAGAAGTTCCCGCAGCTAATACACCTACTCCGCCGCCACCATTGGAATCTCCCGCGGGAAACGAAGCCACAACAGCGCCTGCTCCGGCCCTTGCGGCCGCTCCCGTGTCGGCCGTCGTCGTTGCAGGCCGCGAGAGAACCCTTTCGAATGGATCTGCCATGTCTCAAATTACAAGCGTAACACATCATGCCAATCCACAAACCTTTGACGGGACGGGAGCACCTGTTGTCAAGAAGAAAGGAAGATTCATGGTGACCAACGTCAAGAACCCAGGGTTGATTGCTGTGCAGCTAGCAGCGCAACCGGCACCTGCACCCAACAAAGTAGAAGTGACACAGCAGCAGCAGCAGCAAACACCGACGGTGTCACAGCAAAATATCCACGGATCCCCGTCGCATCAGCAGAATCGAAGCGACCCGCCATTGCAAGGGACGCAGCTACCCGCTCAGGACCAACAACAACTTCAAAACGGCCCGGCAGAAATTTTGATACCTGCACAGCAACAGGTAATTCTGACGGATAATAGCATGGCCGTTCAGGTTTTGCCTGCTTCAACTGTGCAGCAACATCTCGTGTATCCTGCGCAGATGATCCAGACACCGGTGCAGCAAGCCTACCTACCAATGGGGCAAGGCGGTGCAGTCATGCCTGACACACCCACTCAGCAGCAATACCAGCAGCAATCTCAAGTAGGGGGGGCGTCTCAAATGACACTACAGCAACCTGTTGGTCAAACTCAGCCACTGGCGGCGTCACCATCAGTTGTTGCTGTTGAAGCGCAACCTCCCATACAAATACAACCCCAGCAACATCCACCACAGTACCAACAGCAACTGCCTCAGCCACCATTACAACAACAGGCATCACAACAGCAGCAGCAGCAGCAACAACAACAACAACAACGTCAGCCACAGCAGCAGTGGCAACAGCAAGCAATGCCCCCCACTCCCCCCGCCGCTGTGTTCACCGTTAGTCTTGGGAATCAAAGTGGTTCGCCAGTTCAGGACTCAGCAAAACAAGGACAATCAGCTCCTGAGGAACCAGTAGGCACCCCAGCGGCACCCGCACCAGCTGCAACAACGAAACAACCGAAGCAACCGCAGGGGGCGTCAGTGGCGCAGGCTCAACCACCTCGAAACAAGCAACGGAATCTCGTTGCTCCACGAAATGTCACTGGATATAGCAATGGAGCAGGCCTTGGCAAGGTTTTCTACTTTCTTGATCAAATGAAAAACGAGGTGACAGAAGCGGACAGGACAATAAAGACGCTGCAAAAAGATATGAAGTTCATGGTAAGAACATCTTCACTGTTTGTTTGATTCGTCTCTCGGCGGGTTTCCTCAATCAGAATGCTTTGTTCAGAGGGAGAAGAATAAGGAACTCGAAGCTAGAAACAGGGATTTGGAAAGAAGACTGAGAGAAGAGCAAGCTTTACGAGAAGCCGCTCAGGCCAAGCTGCGACAGATGAAGAGGAAGGGGCGAGACGAAAAGACGGGCGCCGAAGTTGAGGACGGTCAGAGAAAATCCCGCCCTAACGATTCCCCGGAAAAGGCTCCTCTTTCTCACGCGACTGTGGATACTAAAAAAGCGCCACCAAACAGTGTCAGCGGCAAGGCAAAGGTGTCGGCTGAGTCTCAGACATCGCAGCAACAACAACAGCAGCAGCAACAGGCTAGCAAGCAGGCCCGAGTCGCGGGCAACCAAAACGGAGCAACCAAACCTGCTGCAAGAAACGAACCAGCTGCGGACAAGCAGAAAGCGCCCAAGCCATCACAACCACTGGTTCGAAAGGCTGATACTGCTACCGCGGAATCGACAATTGCCGGACGGAACTTGGCTCAGTTGGAAGGGAAGAAAGGTAATTCTGCCGCGGTGTCAAAACAGACCAAGCAAAATGGGAAACCATTACCGGTGGCGCGTCAGGGGACCTTGGACAATGCCGAGAGCAAAGCTACGCCGACTGCCAAGAATATGGGTCAACTTGCTGCTCCGGACAGTCCATCGCGACCAAAAGTACAAGCCACCATGACACAGCAAATTGGATCGGCATCGAAGACCCAAGATGCTTTGAAGGGTGGTGTTGCAAACGGTTCGTCGAATGTTGCTACGAGAACGAGCGCTGCGCCACCCGGCAATGACACCAGATTCACCATTAGCCAACCCGGTCAAAGGCCCGCAGCAACCGCCCCGAAGATCCCTTCGGCAATCGAGTTTGACCCGCTCAAAAGTGGCCCGCCCGCTTTTCCAGGCCTGTCCTTGGATGCCAATGGGCGCAGCACTCCGATTGACTCGCAATCAGTCTCGAGTGGCAATGCAGCCTTCACAAGCGCCGACGTTGGTCTCGGCAACAGTAGCTTCTCCCTACAGAATCAATACTCGCAGCCTTTCGAAGTCTCTTCTGCTGTGGTCGGGCATTCTCAAATGGCCTTCCCGGTTGTCGGCATCACCCCAGCTGCCAGTTTAATGAGCTATCAGCAGTCAAGTACAGGATTCCCTCAAGGTGCTGCCATGATGCAGGTGACGCATCCGTCATGCTCTCAACCGTTGAATGAAACCCCGAATGGGGCGCTTGCATCAAACTTATCTCTGCTACAACAGCCCTTTCTCCAGGTCTCGTCGGAACAGCCAACATCTGTCCACTCGATGCCGGTTGCTGATTTGAGCCAGCCAATGATTCTTATCCAACCACAGCATGTGCGTGGTGTCACTATGCATAATTTCTCGGTTGATGCGATGCTGCGGAACCAGTCGGGATCCAATATGCAGAACCATCACACACGTGGAAACAGTCTCCACACACTTCCTAATGTCAACGCGAATACTTGGAACCAGAGTTCACAGTGGGCTCCCATGTCAAATACAAACGTCCCACACCAGCAGCCGCAGTCTTTGGGACATCAGGTTATGCCGTCGATGGATCCGGACCCTTTCGATGAGCTCGTTACTCGGCGGCCCATGTCAACAATGTCGACCACTGGTGAATCATAATGTAAAAACTCTCTGTTAGGTTAGTAGCCAATTCTAAATGTACCGTACAGTAGTACGGGAATTCTTGCTGCCCCACTCGAAGGAGCTCGACGCGCCCCGCTACGTACTAGTACTGTACTCGTGTCCGGCAGACAAGCCCAGCCAGGGCTGATGCCCTCCGTACAGAAGATCAGTTTTTGTGCCGCTACCGGTACCAGATTGTATGACACAGCGGAAACATGACACAGTGGAAACAGACTTCATATTACACATAAGTTACGTCTACTAGATCTTTACTTGCTACTTGCTATTAGCATCTCAGGACAACCGGCCGACGAATGGGCTCGCGCCCCAATGCGTTCCTATCGCTTCTTTTAAAAATGTCCTTTCACCCATTACAAGTTCAGAGACACTTTGCCTTAATCCGTCACAACATGTAGATCTCACCTTTCCATCGGTCAATTCTCGGCATGGTGTTAGGGCGCAGAGCTAGGAGCATTTGTGGGCGCAAAGGTTGGGAAGATCGGTGGAATGGGGTATCCAGCTGTGAATGTCAGTAAGTCAGAGGCACTGCATGTGGCTCCTCCAGCGGTTTCTGCCACCAAGGTGACCAACAAGTTGTATGTCCGCTTTTCAGTCAAATCAATTGGGATGCTAACCTCAGCTTGGAAGGTATCCCCTGCATTAACGGTCTGACCAGCAACACCCTCGGTGAGGTTGAAGAAGAAAGGATCAACGTTTGAGGCAACAGTGAGGCTAGTCACTGTGGCTGGTCCTCCAACAAAGTCAATTGGAATATCAACATTGATGGTGAAACTAGCATTGGCAAAACAGCTGATGGTGCCCTGCTCTTCATTTGTCCACTCAACCAAAATAGAAGCACCAAATCGGTTCTTCAAGAAAAGAGTTTGGGAGCAAGAACTGTGGTACTGAACTGACTGGAGAAGGTTGGACAGGTCTCCTGTGTTCTCATCCTTGTAGATGGTAATGATAGAATCTGCTGTGAAGCGCTCGCCACCACTGTCCATCCTATACAAAGAGTTCACAAGGACATAGTCCCTGTGGTAAGTGAGTTCACCATCCTTGTCAGTAACAACAATGAAGGACTTCTCGCCAATTGTGGTTGGGGGGCCACCATTGAAATCTTGACAAGTGAACTTTCCTTCTTCCTGAACATTCCAACTGTTTTCACAGCCTCCACCTTGATAGATCCATCGCATGTTGAGGGGCCTGCCTTCACACTGTGACACAGGAGGTGGGGTGGCATTACAGTTAGGGCACTCAATAACCATCTCAAAGGTACAAGATTCCTGTGTGGGTGGTGCACTTGGGGATGGTGTTGGGGGAGGGGTGGGATCGGGAACTGGAGGAGGAGTGGGTGGTGGAGTTGGGTCCACAACTGGGGGTGGAGTAGGTGGGGGAGTGGGTGGTGGGGTTGGGGGTGGAGTAGGTGGTGGGGTAGGGGGGCGCGTTGGAACAACAATTTCAAAGAGGTAGTCATCATCATCACCACACTCTCCAGTTGCATCATCCATAACAAGAGTAGTAAAGTATGAGGCATCTTCACAGATATCAATAACTTCTTCTTCCATTGCCATTTGACTGCCTCCAGCTGGGAGCTCTGGATCAATATCGGGTAAGAAATCAACCACATCACCTTCACGGTTGCGCTCAAATTGGGTGACCGTAAGATCAACATCTCCTGTGTTTTCAACCACATAGGTGTACTTCACAGTTGTGATGCAATCCAACTCATCACATGAAACAAGAGTCATGCTTCCAAACTTGTCCTTGAGGTACAGATCAACATCTCCGGATGTGTCAATGCCAAAAGTCTGCAAGAGATCACCAGCTGCAGAAAATACAGAGCAAGTGATTTCAGCAGGAAGGACTGAGCCGCTGCTTGCTGTCATGGTGATCATGTCTCCAGCTTCTACATTTTGAGAGAATAGAAGACTGTCATCATTGTCTGAGCAGGTGATTCGGACCGAGCCATCAGTTGGGAGTGTGCCTTCATCGACACATTCTCCTCCTTGAAGGTTGTCACTGTCAGCACAGGCGCAAAACTCAACCATGAATGTAACAGTGGAAATAGAAGATCCTTCTGCGCAATTCCCAAAGGGGCTCACAATCTGGTCACAAGCTTGACCAGGGACCATCTCCCCACCACCACCAGATTCCATAAGTTCCACACATTCAATGGATGCCTAACAAAACAAAAACAAAAACGACTGAGACAGTGTGCCATAGTTTGGGCTGGGTTATTACTGACTGGACACAAAACTTACCACAGCTCCACATGTTCCAACAGGAGGTGGTGTGGGAGATGGAGTGGGTGGTGGAGTGGGAGGTGGAGTGGGTGGCGGAGTGGGTCGG
>CAICTM010000485.1:0-12957 GCA_903772945.1 Seminavis robusta | reverse complement strand
TCTAGTACCAACAATGACTTCAAACTTGTATTCATCATCATCTTCACAACCCTCAGTAGTGCTTTCAAAATCAAGAGTCGTAGGAATGCAAGAATACTCGCAAATATCAACAACCTCTGTTTCCATGGCCATCTGACTGTCTCCGGGCTGGATGTCTGTATTGATATCACCCAAGAAGCTTACTGTTTCCTCATCTCGTTCACGCTCAAACACAGTAACTGTCAATGGGATTTCACCTGTGTTTGCAATAGTGTAGGTGTACTTCACAGTTGCCCAGCAATCCAAGTCATCGCATGAAACAAGTGTCATGCTTCCGAATTTATCCTTGAGGAACAGATCAACTTGTCCAGATGTATTGATAACAAATGTTTGCAACAGCTCCCCTGAGGTTGAGAAAACAGAACAGGTGATTTCATCTGGGAGCTCTGACGGACAGCTGTCCATGGTGACCAAATCTCCATTTTCCACGTTCTCAGAAATCAGAAGGTTATCATCGGAATCAGAGCATGTAATCCGAGCGGGGCCATCACTTGGGAGAGTACCTTCATCAGAGCAGGCTCCTGATTGGGAGTTGTCACTCTCATCACAGGTGCAGTATTCAATCATGAATGATGCAACACAAATGGAACTTCCAACAGCACAGTTTCCGAAAGGGCTCTCGATGTCCTCACAAGCTTGTCCAGGGACCATCTCACCGCCACCATCAGGTTCCATCATATGCGTACACTCAATGGTTGCCTAGTTGAGGAAGAAGACAACAACAAGCAGAAGAAAATTCGCAGTGAGGGACCATGATGTCATTGGTTTCAAAAATCCAGCACCATTATTCCGTGAAGCGGGAACTCACCTCTCCGGCACATGTAATGGGAGGTGGAGTTGGTCGAGGAGTGGGTCGAGGAGTTGGTCGAGGGGTGGGGCGAGGGGTGGGGCGAGGTGTAGGCGGTACACTGGTCGTGACCTCCTCAACGAAACGGTTCCAAAAGCCCTCATCGTCCTTGAAGATCTTTTTCTTGTCGGCATCAGCTAGCTTCTTTTGAATCTCGTTCTCAGCCTTTTTGCCTCTACGGAGCTCGGCATTACTACTGAAAGCGCATGCTGCCAAGAGCAGCAAAGTCAGCGACCTTGTCGCAATCATGTTTTTGTTTTTGATTCTACCAGTACCTTGTGGCACACGACGAGACAATCAAAATGTGTGTGAGAAAAACGTTAAGATCCAGAACACACACAACCTAAGTTCCCTCCACTAAGGATTCGTAACGGATAACATTCAACCAACATCTGAAAGCTGGCTAAACACCAGCCGAACTGTAGCGATTGTATATGATTCGAGCAGTAGGATGCAAGAGCAACGGATCGCCGCTGGACCTAAATGCCATACCTCCTCTCCATCACTTAGACGTTTCGCATGATGCCAATTATGCCGAACAAGTTCTGGCGACGAATGAGGCTGACTATGGTTCGAAATTATGGAAAGATTAAGAATCGAATCCCCATCCCTAATTTGATTAGAATCATGAAATCCAAACTGGTTTCGGGAAGAAGGAGTATTTTCCAGTGTGGGTTTCATGATTTTTTTATAACTAATAAACTTCGAAAAGAGCCCTGGCAAGCTATTAATAGGAAGCTCCGTTCGAGACGAGGTACTAGCTAGTAGTGCTTTGGAGCGCCGATAGCCACTATCTACAAGTTTCATTGGTGCCGCCTTTCAGGATAGTCAACGATGTCTCATTGCAAAGAACGGAACTTGACGTCGCTATGGATCACATCGGTAAAACCAGATTGTGGGTAAGATCTATTTATTAGATCTGGGTAGGACTCAAGAAATACGGGTACCTGCCTATTGAATTCTTCTGGTCGCAAACGTGTACGTGCTATCATCGGTGCAGAGAACACTGCTTGGAGGGTCTGCTTCTGCTCTAAGCTGAGTAGCAACCTCCTCTTCGACGCAGAGATCAATAGTTTCTTTCTCTACTATCAATGTCATCTCGCCAGGACCAAGGGAAGTGACACGGACAAAGTCAAGGAGTGAAACGGTTACATTGTTGCGGGTGCGATCAATGAGGGTGATGTCCATGGTACCAGCCCCGACGTTTTCGATCTCATATTCGTAGGTTACTTCCATAAGGCATGCACTCCCCACAGCGGAAGTCTCCAGCTCGGTGCACTCGGTGCCATCTTCGGACTTGCACTTGATCTGCACATTGACCAAACATCCTAACAATATGGGGAAAAAGTAATCTGCTTCCCCTTCACATCCATCTCCATTGGATGTGACTGCCATGTAGTTGAGAACGGTGAAGAAGTAGTCCTCCCCTGGTATAGGATGGGTTCGAGCCAATAGATACTGTACCGGTCAGAAGGATCATGTCATTCCGTTTGCTCGTCACATACGAAGATACTACGCGTTCTTACCTTCACAGAGATCTGCAGTTTCTGCCTCACCAACCCGTCCAACCTCTCCAGGAGCTAGTTGCGTTGACTCCAGATCTGGGAGGAGATTTTCCAGTTCTCCGTTCCGGGCCCGCTCCAACGAGGTGACAGTCAAGGGTACCATCCCCGTATTGGACACGACAAACGAATATTTGGCTTCCATTCGACAGTCTTGAGTATCGCAAGCTTGAAGGGACAAGCTAGCGAACTTGTTTGTCAGGGCCAAGTCCACGTTCCCTGAGGTGTTGATGATGAATGATTGAATCAAAAGACCATCTTTCGTGAAGATTGAACAACTTGTCTCTTCCGGTAGGAAGTCTCCATCTAATACCTCTGCTGCTATGAGTACGTCATCTCCATCTTGGATCGTACTTGAGAAAAGAAGAGCATTGTCGGCTACAGCTACACAGGTAACCCGGACACTGTTGTCGGCACTCGACGGGAACGGTAGTAAATCATAGCAATCCAGGAGGAACCCTTCTTGCGTGTTGATGCTGTCAGCGCAGGAACAAAACTCCAGACTGAAACGGAGGCTTTGCAATTTCCTTCCCATATCACACTCCCATCGCGGTGGCACAATTTCATCGCAGGACACACCATCTTGATTCACGCAGGAAATCGAAACTTCAGATTCACAGTTCAGCCCATTGGAGGGAGTGGTACTTGTAGGTGGAGATGGCTGACGAGTCGGTCTAGGACTCGGCACAGGAGACGAAGGGAGCTTTGTTGGAGCAGCAGTGGGTTCTGGTGTCCTTTCTCGAGTGGGAATGGCAGTTGGGAAAGGAGATTTTGGTGGCGACGTGGGTAGGCTATCACTAATGCCTCCGAGGAATCGTTGCCAGTAGTCACTGTCATCCGCCGCGAGCTGTCGCTTGGAAAAAACCTCTGAAGATCCCCCAACAACACATGACGCTAACACTACGGTCAAATGATACAGTGGTAGCACAAGTTTGGTTGGTAGCATCATGGTTGAAAGAGCTGTTGAGAGTTCAGCGCAAGAATCCAAAATCGACCGTTGCTTTGGTTACAAATGTGGCCGTCTTGTTGGTCGCCTTGTTGGTCGCCGTGCGCCTTCTATCATAACTAACGCGTACGGGGGCTCCAGCTACCGGTAAGTATCTTCTCTCTTTTCATTCGATTGATTCGATTCAATGGAGACGAATGTGACTGACTCGTAATCATTCCTCCAAAGCTGTGGGAGATTGGGTCAAACTTGGGACCTTGCTCTGAAGTCCGAATGAGGACTTCATCAACAAGCAGTGCCTGGTACCTTTACCGTATGTACATGTAATCCTTGCGCTCCTTCTCTTCTCTTCGGTTGGTCTGCTTGATCTTGGCTATCGGACTCCCCCCCCTCACTGCTCTGCTGCCCCCACCTCGAATCCATTCACCCGTAGCCTGTGAGATAGTGAGAGATCATAAGATCCTGAACAATCTAGAAGGTCAGCATGCTTCCAACCCTGACAGCAGTGGTGCTGCCTCAACTGATGGAGATTGAAATATGAACAGGCAAACAGTTGAGAATAGGTATAGGATAGAGTAAAATAGCTCACAATGTAGCAAAAAACCCTCACGCTTCCTCTGCGCATTATGCTACATGCTTCGAGCAGCTCCTTTACTTACATTGTCTAGGAGCACCTCGTGAGTATAGGTCTATAGACCCAAGTGCCGGCAATTCTTTAGATACCAAGCACAAGCACAATTCCATTCGATATCTCAAAGGAATCACATACAAGATTTCGGATTCAAGCTCTGAAGAGCAACAGCAGCCTCCTGAGAGAGAACAAAGAGCATCAAGAAGAGCTGATCAGATTCAAGAAGCAGGCAGGCAATTGCAAAGAACAAGAGACCGAATACAGAGACGGAGAGAAAGGCAGCAAGCAGAACAACAGCCAGCAATCATGGACGCAGCCCAGATCACCGCCATTGTGCAAGCTGCAGTAGCAGCAGCACTCCAAAACCAGAACGTTTTGGATGCCATCAGACCACAGCCGCAACCTGCAGCAGCAGTCCCATTCGCAGTCACCCCTGCTGGTGCTGGAAACAACGCATGGGATTTTACCTCACCAACAGGGCTTCGCATCTTCATGGCTTCCATCACCCCATTCCCTGTCAAGTACGACGGAAAGGAGCACCTTCTTCGTGACTTCCTACGTCAGATCTACCAAAGAGCTGAGTCATATGGGTGGATTGGAATCCTCCTCATCATGGATGACAATGGCACAGTTAGGAACATCACCAACCAGCATGGCTGCCTGTCGAAGGACAACGTGACCAATCACGCGATAACTTACCTCAGACAACAGGGTAGACTCCACCAAGCATCGGTTTGCCTTCGCAAGCTTATCATGGCATCGGTCACGTCCAAGCTAGCAGACCGATTGGCGACTCGCAAGGTCGACTACACCGTGAACGCGGCAGCCGCAGCACAGGGCGCTGCAGCAGCACCACCCCCAATCATGAAGGAGGACGGTACATGTATGCTGTACCAGCTGATCAAGATGGTTTCCGTCGAGACCATTACAACCGTCACGATCATAACCAAGAAGCTCAACAACCTCGAACATATCATGGAGGCAGCAAAGTCCAACATCGAAGTCTTCAACACCATCGTTGACGACCTCATCTCTCAACTCCAAGCAAGGAGCGCACAGGTGCCGCCAATGATTGGTAATTTGTTTGACGGATATGCCAACTGCTCTGACGTCGCATTTGCCAAGTACATGGAATCCAAGAGAGACTCATATGAGGACGGAACTCTCATCTTGCCAAGACATGATAACCTCATGATGATCGCACTCGAGAAGTACAAGATCATGCAGGACAGGAAGGTCTGGCTGAAGAAGTCCGAGGAACAGATGGAGATCATGACTCTCGAGGCAGAAGTCACCAAGCTTCGTGGCAGGACCAACGCCAAACCACCTCCTGCCAAGGCAGCGGGAGAAGGAAAGAAGACAGTTCAAGGCAAGGATGACGACAAGTATGCATGGAAACTTGTAGCACCCAAGGAAGGAGAGCCCCAGCAGAAGACAGTCAATGGCAAGAAGTACATCTATTGCCCGTACCACCAAACGACCAAGTGGGTCTTGGAGGTCAACAACAAGGGAGTTGTCCACCGCACAGGCTGTGAGAAGATGAAGGAAGCACTGACATCCAACAAGGCGATCGAAGCTGATGATCGGGACGCCGAAGCAGCAGCCCTCGCCAACGCGATTGAAGACGCAGGATCCAACACCCTCCTTCCCATTCCTGTTGAGGAGCTCTGATGGCGATGGAGTGGAGGATACCTGTCTATTATCGTAGAGTATTGTAATCACTATAGTGACCAACTTTCTGTTACGTTTGCCCTTCAGCCTCTGCTCTTAGCCATAGCCATAGCGCGATTCCTAGCCACCATCAGTGGCATTAGGAGGGATCTCTCAAGTGGGTGGATGATGATTGAAAGAAGGATCGATGACGCCGCTGAAGAGGCTCATCTCACCGAAATGATGACGTTCCTGGCAGTCGAAAACGCCTCCGGACTCATCAGGTGGACCGCTGAAATATGCCAGCACCCCATGTCATTCCTGTTCTTCAGTGTACTGATCGAAGGACCCACGAATATGTTCATAAGAATGACAGCTGCAACAGCAGCCAGCGCCGTGGACACGACAATTTATGCATTTGCCAGCACCGAGTTCAGGGCGGCATTGCTCGTGTTTGGGGCAACGACGAGAACCTTACTGAAGTGGGGTTTGCAACCAAACGAACCACCACCTTAAGTCCAGAAGAGACTCAGGAGGAGGCAGTCGCTCCTGTGGAGAGCCTACAGCAAGACATTGCAGATTGCGACTCACTTGTCAGTGAGGACGATCGGGACCCTGCTGTTGATGACGCAGTTGGCGCAATTGTCAGTCAGAGAATCGTCCGGGGCGCCACAGACAGAACGACGTCGGTCCAATCAGGACGACCCATTCTTGGATCAAGATCCGGAGACAGATGAACCATACGCAAGTATATGCGACAAGTACAAGAGGGCGTGTACGCCAACCACACTCTGGGACCTCAAGCCAGCAGACACAGATCACGGCCCCACGGTGTTCCAGCTCTTCATCAGGTTCCTTCTCGTGTTGAAAGGAGGGCTTGATTTTATCTGTGACGAGAGCAACCCATTGGTAGTGATGCAGTTGATCATGTACTCCCTGTCTGGAGACATGAATCGCAACGCCGAGGACCACCAGTACGATGCAGACTCAGTGTTGATAGCCATCGACAACTGCTCATCAAGGTGTATCACCAACTGCATGAAGGACTTCATAGGCAAGCCCGAAAGGGTCAGTGTCAAGGTGCAAGGAATCGGTGGATCCGTGACAGCCACGTTTCGGGGAACCGTTCGATGGTCAATTGAAGACGATGATGGAAAGGTGCATCACTTTGTCATTCCACACACGTACTTCAACCCATCAACCCCGTATCGACTACTCTCTCCTCAGCATTGGGCGAGAGCATCAAACGACAATTTGCCCAACAAAAGAGGGACTTGGTGTGCAACATACGAGGATGCGGTAGAACTCTTCTGGAAACAGAGAAGGTTCAAAAGAGTGATCCCGTTGTCAACCACCAGCAACATCGCGCTGGTTCGCAGTGCACCGTCATTTTCGAAGCTGTACGCATTTTGCCTAGAGATTGCCCCAACACTGGCAAGCGACAGAACCAACACAGCGATAGATGAGACAGAATTGCTGAGCTATCCAGCGGCCTCAGTAACCGACGACGATGGATCGGTCACGTCTCAGGAGTCATGCAGCGACGACTCGGATGATGAGATTGAAAGGCTTCACCCAGATCTGCCAAGGGATATCCTGGAACACGGCAGTCGGGCAACCGAGTTCCAACAAAAGGTCACTGACGCCTTCAAAATGGGAAAGGACTTGAACAAAATTGCCCAGGCACCAGTGGTTGAGCATGACTACACCCGTTTCAAGGATGAAAGCACGGAGATGTTGTCATGGCATTATCGACTGGGTCACATCTCCTATGAAAGGATCCGCAAACTGGCTCAGAGAGGAGCTCTGCCAGCAACCCTGATCAAGGCAAGGGCGCCGAAGTGCGCCAGCTGTATGTTTGGAAAGGCAACCAAGAGGGCGTGGCGGACCAGAACACCAGTCAACCAGAACAAAGACATGGTGCCCAACGCTACAGCTCCCGGATTCGTGATTGGAGTGGACCAGTTGATCTCATCGACGCACGCCAGGACTTGTCGGACAGATGAGAGGACTGTTGACACGAAAGAGATACAGCGTAAGCACGGTGTTTGTGGACCATTACAGCGGCCTGTCATACGTACACTTTCAGGTGTCCACGTCCGCGGAACAGACCATTCTGGCAAAGAGAGCATTCGAAAGGTATGCCAGAACATTTGGGGTGACGATCAAGCATTACCATGGAGACAATGGGATATTCGAGAGCAAGGCGTTTGTCGAGGAAGTTCACAGATGTGGACAGACAATCACCTACGCGGCAGTTAATGCCCATCACATGAATGGTCGAGCCGAAAAGAAGATCAGAGATCTGCAGGAAGCTGCCAGAACCATGATCCTCCACGCCAAACAGAGGTGGCCCAACGCAATAACAGCCCACCTGTGGCCATACGCAGTCAGGTATGCGAATGACATCGCGAACGCAACTCCAATCCTCAAAGGCAATGATCACATCTCTCCAATTGAGCTGTTTTCTGGAGTCGATGTCAAGCCAAAAGTGAAGAACGTGCACACATTCGGATCTCCAGTGTACGTACTGGACGATCGGCGCAACAAGGGAAGCCAATGCCCAAATGGGAGCACAAGGCAAGAATAGGGATCTATCTCGGAATGTCTCCACGACACTCGAGGAAGGTGGCATTGGTTCTGAGTCTGAAGACTGGACTTGTGTCTCCGCAGTTCCATTGCCAGTTTGACGACCTATGCAACACATTACGCAAGAGCAGCGGCAATCTACCTCCACCATCAAAGTGGCAAGAGAGAGCTGGATTCACTGAAAGTAGCAGTGATGGAACGACGGAGCATCACCATCGTGAGAGACCAGTCGAAACTGTTCATCCAAAAGGGTGGAAAGAACAATCCGCGAGTCGGGAGGATGGCAGTCGCGCACCCCATGAGTGGGATTCAACGCACGATTCGACTCCCCCACGAGCAGAAGACATATTGCGCGAGGATTTCGGAATCCACCAAGAAACCAATGACAATGACGAAGACGACAACGACAGTATAAGGGATCAACAACAGCGGCAACAACGACCGCAGCAGCAGAGGCCAACAGGTCAACAATGAATAAATGAGCTCAACGACCGACGCACCAGTAGAGGGCGACGAGTCCGATTGCCGGAGCGGCTTCAAGAAGACTTCGAGATCTCGATGGCAGCTATTCCATGGGAGGTCTTCCACGATGAAGGATACCAGATCCAGGATGATATGCAGGACCCGATAGCATTTGCTGGAGCATCGGCCAACCCCGACATCATGTATATAGATGGGGCGATGGCAGCACCAGACTCGAAGAACTTTAGAGAGGCTATGGTCAAGGAAGTTGACTCTCACGGAGACTTCAAGCACTGGAGAATAGTTCGGAGAGACGTTATCCCGAAAGGGACTAAGCTGCTCCCAGCGGTATGGGTTTTCAGACGCAAGAGAAGGATTGCCACGCAAGAAGTGTACAAGTGGAAGGCAAGGCTCTACGTTCATGGGGGAAAACAGACCAAGTACGTGAATTATTGGGAGACCTACGCCCCCGTGGTTGGCTGGACAACCATCCGCACCTTCTTGATCCTGATGTTGGTCAACAGGTGGAAATCGAGACAGGTGGATTTCGTTCTCGCTTTCCCACAGGCAGACATCGAATGCGAAATGTACATGGAGATCCCACAAGGATTCAGTGTCGATCGATCGTCAGGGAGCGCAAAGCTCAAGCAAACAAGCGACAAGAGGCGATACCACGGAGAGCACTGTCTCTTACTGGAGAAGAACCTGTACGGACAAAAGCAGGCCGGAAGAGTGTGGAACAGATACATGCATGAGGGACTCATAGCACGAGGATTCACACAAAGCACGGTTGACATGTGCCTGTACTACAAAGGCAACGTCATTCTCTTGATCTACGTGGATGACGGAATCTTCATTGCTCCAACAGACAAGGAAGTAGACGAAGCATTTAACTCCCTGTTGAAGCCGTACGTTGACAAAGATGGGAAGGAATTCAGGGCGTTCAATATGACAAATGAAGGAACGCTTTCCGACTACCTGGGAGTGAAGATCAAAGAATTACCGAACGGACTGATCAAGCTGTCACAGCCTCACATGATCAAACAGATTCTCAGTGACATGGGATACGACGAAGGGACCAAGTCACAGCCAACGCCGGCATTGTCAACAGTCAGGCTTCACAGAGACGTTGCCGGAGAAGAAATCAACGAGGAGTGGCAATACAGGAGCATCACTGGAAAGCTCAACTTCCTAGAGAAGTCAACAAGGCCAGATCTGGCTTACGCAGTGCATCAGTGCGCACGGTTCGCAAGCCCTCCAGTCAACAGGAAGCTCAACGCGCAAGTCTCCTAAATCCCCGGTCACATAAATCTTTGTGCCAACCCTAATTCTTCTACCCCTTAAATCCACCAATACCCAGCCCCTTAAGTCTCCCATCCTTGAAATTAAGAAATTCCTTGGATTTAAGAAACTCACCCACACCACCACTCCTCCCCACTGCTAATAGGCACTCCCCAGGATCCCCAACACAGCACCCCTGCTCCAAGGCTCCACCCAGGCTCCTCCCAACAGCAACACTGCTCACAGGCACTCCCCAGGATCCCCACCACAGCACCACTGCTCCAAGGCACTCCCCAGACTACACCCAACAGCAACACTGCTCACAGGCACCCCCCAGAACACCCACCACAGCACCACTGCTTCAAGACACTCCCCAAGACCCCCCCAACATCACCGCTGCTCTCAGGCACCCCACAAAGAATCTCTACCACAACACCAGTGCCCCCAGGACCAACCCAGGCCCCACCCAACAGCACCACCAAGGACCTCTACCACAGCACCACTGCTCCAAGGAACCCCCCAGGTCATACCCCCAAGCACCAATCCAAGGCGCAACCAAGGACCACCACCACAGCACCACCTACCCAAGGCACTTCCCAGGACCTCACTTCCACCTTGTCCAACAACAAGGACCTTGAACAACACTGCGGAAGCCCTGGCGAAATTCTCAAACCGCTAGGCCCAACCACGGCCCCAACCCCACCTTGTCCACCAACAAGGACCCCAGGCCACCACAGCGGAAGCCCTAGCAAAAACTTTGAAAGCCTCCCGGACCATACAAGATGACCTCCAAACAGCAGTCGTCCCTAATGGACCACTTTGCACCACCCAAAGGAGCTGACAAGGGACCAAACCAAGGAAAACACAAGAAAGAGAAAAAGAAGGGATCCCAGCCGAACAACCAAGCGACCAAACCCAAACCAGCACACCCAGAGCACCCCAACGCAACATCCCCAGAGAAAACACCAAGGCGGCGCCGAAACAAAAGAAACAAGGACTCACCCAACCCAACGGAAAAATCACCAACATCCGACCCCACACCCAAGGCAATGAAAGCAGGAGGAGAGCCTATGCAACATGGTGCCCCCCAGAACGAGGGTGATGACATCATGGCAACACCCCCAGACCTGCCGAGACATGCAGGAGCCCACCAGACCACTGCCAAGCACAAGATTACGCCAGGAAACGAAGAAACACCTGGCACCGGACTGCCCACCAACCACTTCCTGCCACACAACCCAGAAACTGAAATCCAGTTCGAAAACATCCCCACTGATGACCCAACCACAGCCAGAGCCACCCGCCCAGAGGCTACCGCAAGCTCATCCAGCTCCACAAGCTGCAGTACAAACCAACCAGGCGAACCGGCAGTCAATGTCGACCACGACGAATCCACTGAAACAGATGACGACACACACCAGGAGACGCCAAAGACTACCAAGTCAGTCAGCATCTTCGAGGTAGACGGTAAGGATGCCAGGACTGCCGCCCTGCCTAAGGCCGCCCAAGAAGATGCACAACTGACGGAATCCCCCCTGAAGCAAGCAGGGAGCACACCCAGACCAGACAAGACCCCAGATGACCAACCAGAGACTCTGCCAGAGAAACCCACACCAGACCCTGACAAGGACAAGCCACAAAAGAAGGCAGAGACGGCCAAACAAGACAATGATGAAGCGGCCACACAAGTTACACAGGAAATGATCCGGAGGAACCTGTGCATCATAGGCGACCCTACACCGACCACCAAAACATGGTACGGCACTGGATCACGACTGAATATCAACCTTCTCCAGCCCTTCAATACTTGCGACATTGCCAGAGGAGGAAGCGATCGCAATGTCTCGGCAGTACCGCTTGATGGAAGCCTCCGAATTTGGCAAAAAAAGAGATGTGCATGATGGACACAACGCAAAAGGGGACACCAGTGAAGGACGACAGGGACGGACCAAGGTCACCCAAGCACACCAATGGAGCATACATGTTAACGAAGTCATGACCAAGGCGTACACAGGGAAAACAGCCGATAACTACCACTTCGAACACAAAATTATAAAACACGGACAATGAAAACTGGGACTCCGCTAGCACTAACGGACCCATCAGCCTCCCCCAATGGGACGCTGACAAGAAAGCTTTATCAACCCCAACATCACCGACAGAATCATCACCATCATGCACGAGATCATGGGCTCTGCCTACAGGCTCAAGAAGAAGCCAAAAGAACCCGCCACGGGCAAGAAAACAGGTGCTGCCAAGGCACATCAAACGGAAAGGCAAACCAAAGACCAGACAGCGAAGAAAACAAGGTGACATCGAAAGCGGCCTCTCTCTGTGTAAAGATTTTCCTCAACGAGTACAATCTGTTGGACAACCAGATCAAGGCTGACAAACAAGAGAAGGCAATCCTGATTTGCCCCAATTTGCTGTCCCTGATGAATCTTCCCGCAATGCTCGGAGAATTTGGTCCATTGAGGCTTCTGTGGGAGGGTGGTGTCCATGGAGAAAGCTTCTTCAGGCTTATCAAACCATTTTTGAGGTTCGGCCTTCGCAAAACTTTGCAGAAAATGCAATGAGTTTCTTCCTACCGACACTCCTACGCGAGCCACACAATCCCGGCTGGGATGACGGCTCTTGCTCCGAGAATCCCCAAGTTTCTTGTATTTGACTGGCGGTGTCTGTTCACTATAAAGAAGCGCAGCGTTCGTAGGTACGAGGCACGTTGTGTGGTCGAGGCGATTCTGACACAGCGGAATGTGCTTTCGGGTTTGATAGTGAATAGGATGGTAGGTTATATGAAACAGACTCTTGGTTTTGTGGCTGTGAAGAAAACAGGTGCCTCTGACGAGCTTGCCGTGCACCAATCAAGGAAATCATGCCGGATTCACAGGAGAGATGCTTTTGTGACCAGTATCTGAGATGGGGGTCTGCGATGGGAGACTCTGTCCCC
>CAICTM010000484.1:0-64034 GCA_903772945.1 Seminavis robusta | reverse complement strand
TCAAAGGCTGTGACCAAGTATGGTGCAGGTATACCACTACCTGAGGAGAAGATGGTATCAGAGCCAAAGGCTGTTAGGGATTCTTTCAGGGAAAACTGAGAAGTCACGCTATAGCCAGTAGAGGCAGTGGTGGGGGATCAAGGGGTGTTGTTGGTTGATGGGGCTGTGTTACTGGGGGACACTGTGTTGTCTCAAAGGCTGGTACTCAATCTTGTGGGCAGACATGCACAGAGAGTCAAGCCAAGATGTGGAGAGGGTACTCGATTCAGGTGGAACTGTGGAAAGTCACTGGAGAGTCACTCAACAATCAATGAGAGAGAGATAGAGTCAGTTATGTATTAATATTATGCCACACCACGCTGCAGTTCTGTCTGGGCTCAATCCTTTGGAGCACCACATCAGGAGGAGAGCAGGTGCAGTAGCAGAGAGGTGGCTGTTTCAATGGAGGTGTTGCACAATCTAGCAAACACGCTAGAGGGGCAGCTTTTGTAGTTGTTCTTGTGGGGGTGAGATCCTTTTGGAGAGGAGCTGGGTATCCCAGGGAGGGGCTGTGAACTAGCAAATTCAGCCAGGCCTGGAGATACAAGAGCTCAAGTCCTTACAGGAACTCTGTTGGTGTTTGTTGTTCCTCTTGGGGAGGAGTTAGATATCAATGGAGGGGTGGTAACAGTAGCAGGTGTCGATCAGTCACTCAGTCTGTATAGGGATAGGACTGGTGGATCGTTCGAGAGAAGGAGGAGCGACAATGGGATTTCTTCGGCCGTCAGGAGCTTAGTTCAGAAAGCAACAATGACACGTATGGGAGTTGTTTTCTGTTACTGTGCTGTGGAAGGCCGAGACTTCTTCTTGTGGTAATTCTTAGGATCAGTTCAACAAGGACGTCGGAGAAACACTAGTGGCCGGTGAGAAAGTAAGAATACAGGTGTAATTCTCTTCTTTGTGGTCACTGCAGGTATCTCGTGGAAGTCCTTCTTGATGATAGAGGCTGTCGTTCGATCCGTACGGAGGAAGAGGTACGGTCGCGGAAGGTACGGAGGTACGTTCGGGGAAGATCGATCGATTCACGGAGGAGCGAGTCTTGGATTCGATTCGATAAATTTCGATTCGATTCGATTCGATTCGGTGTTGGTGAGTCAGTTACCTAGGGTAAGGTTAACCGGAGCCTGTTGTTGTTGGGGAAGAAGATCGTTCGATCGTACGAAAAGAGGATCGACAATGGGATTTCTTGGCCGTCGGTAGTAAGAGCAATGTAGTTCACTGCAGGGTATGGAGGAAACTTGCACTGCTGAGTCTACTGAAAGCCGGAGACTTCTTCTTTGTTCAATTTCTTCCAACTGGCCGTCGGCGGTCGAGAATAAAAAACCCGCCCGATCTCGTAGGATTTCAATTGGGATGGCTTTCTAATCTGACCGGAGAAGGCCGCTTTGATATCGCTTGATAGGGAGGTGCGCAGGTGATAGGAGGTATCGATCCTGTCGACTGGAGGGACTTGAATGAGGATAAAGAGAGGAAAAGGGAGTGTGTTTCCTGTGATGACGTTGAGCGGATTCCTATAGTAAACAGTACTCTTCAACAAGATAAAGAAAACAGGCTTCCTGAGGTCCTTTCGCTTCGTTTCAATGCTTCTAATGGTGCTAATAAAGGTAGTGTAATGGTATAGGTATGACCGATTGGTTGTGTTTGTTGCTATTAGTGTTGTTGTTCTTGTAGTGACAGATCCAGAGGGGAAGCGCTTCGGTTTTCGGCTTCCCTTGAAAAAGTGCAACAGGTACTACTAACATACCGATTTGGGATAAAATATCAACTTTGGATCCAAATACAATCCGGACCGCAACTAGACCACTTGGTTCAGGCGTACTTAACACTGGGATGACAATTTCAGGAGGAGCTATTATATCTATACCCGACCTAGCCGTACCAGATCCAGATTTCGCTATTCCAATCACTAATCTACCGTCTACGTTGGAATCATGGCGGATGGTATCATGTGGAATGAAAGTCAGGACAGTAAACAACGACGAACAAAACGACGGGTATTGGAAAGCTATTAGGCTAAAGCAATGTCACAACGACAAATCTGTCCTTGTTGACGGAGGTATGATTCCAATCTTGCCAGACGTACCAGGTTTCGCGTCGTGGCCAAATGACAATTCATTCAGCTCCGGTCGTATCAAAGACTTGATCCGGAAAGACTTCATTCTAGCTACAGAAGATCAAACGCACCCTTGGCGGGAATTCGATGACAAAAGAAATAATATTTTTGATCCGGCCGTGCAAGACCAATTTTACGACAAGTCCTTTGACATGATCCTACTAGATATTAAGGGATCTGCTCATACACATATGCTTATAGACTTTTATGGTAATTACGAGTTCAATTATAGAGCGAACTCTGACGTGGCACAATTTATGTCGGCATCGCATCAAGTGTACCCGTCTACATGAACGGGTATTCAACAAAAGAAACGCATGCGAACAATCAAAGCAGCGTCGTAAAAGATCGTTAATTAATTCAATTTAATAGTGTCATATAGATCTTGATTTAATTCAATAATATTATATCGATCCTCGGAAAGTTTCGTCTTGTCTGGTAATTCATTCATCATGACTACAACGTGAGGAGAGTTAAATGTTTTCATACGCGATTCGTATTTAGACGAAAACACGTATCCATTCTTGACTTCTTCAAGAAAATCATACTGTATGAAATCTCCCTGTTTTGATCGCGGGCAATCAAAAATTACCACTCGGGGATTAGCGATAAGATTATATGCCATGTCTGCTTTCTTACCAGGAACCACGACCTGACAATTATCAATGTTGTCTTCTTTCATGCAATATTGGTGAGCAAACCAGGTTTTGCCGGTGTCACCGTTAAAGTCGATAACGAAGTTTATTTTGCGGTTTTCTGGTTCGCCGTCCAAGAGTTCAGCTAGTTCAGCCTGCCATGGACGGTATCCATGTTGGTCGACTTTGCGGTGTGGTTGATTATCGTGAATAAAATCATTAAAGAAACGTGGATAGCGAGCCGCGACTTGTGAAAATTGGTCGCGTAAAACCTTACTCCTTAACTCTCCGTTCCGAACGGCGTCTTTAAATAAATCAAGATCGGAACGTTTTCCTGAAGTTTTCATCTTCGAGTACGAACCGACTTCAAAATAATCACCGTCTTTCTTGCAGTAAGTGACACTGTTTTCGACGCTGCGAGCAACCGAACAATTCATGTTTTGTTTTATTAATGCTTGTACTTGGCTGCGGCGTTTGACTTTCTGGAATTGGACAAACCCTTGAAGATGTGGGGTTTGCGTTTGAGGGCAAATTTCTTTACCTATAACAGCGTAAGTAACATCCTTAATTGTTTTTATTTTCTCTATGTCATGGTCGGAGTAATTGGGTAGAGTAAAACACCAATTTCTCGCTTGTTGGTTCTTTCCTGACGATACCATTTTGTGAGCTGAAAGAAAGATAGTGATTCGAAACACACCAATGACAAGATAGGCGGGATAATGACAATAAAATTATTTTATTTAATTACGTTTGTGACGTGATCTCCGAGTCGTGTCGTCGTTATCACCACGGGATTTATTCTTTTGTCCAGCACGAACGATGTCGTCGATGTCGTAATCGTCGTCCGTGTTGGTGCGTAAGATACGTTTCCATTTCTTGTTCACGTTTGTACTATTAGTACTGTTTTGTATACCGTTAACATTTTCTGAAGCACGCACAACTTGCTCGACCATGTTTGGTCTTACAGCGAGTTCAGCCGCTTCCGCTATTGTAGAGACTTCGTTCTGTGTCTCGAATGGTTTTACAGCACTGGACAAACCAAACTGTAGTTCGTAATTGACAATGGAAACCAATGATATTCTAGTTTGTGGTTTGCTTTTAATCATAATGATTCGAGTTTGGAATGATACATCTTGTAGATGACGTAAGAAACCATTTGTGTCGTTGTCGCCTTCATATTGCTCATTTATATGAATTATTGGATGGTCGACATCATTCGACAATTGGCGGAATTGTAAATAACCTAGCTCGGAGAGTGTACCGGTTTTGTAACTTTGTTGATCTCTCCAGCTCTCAATGTTGTCGTTCATACTTTTTACGTACGAACCGTTGACAGTCACACCATCGCGTATGGCTAACGACTCGGGTGTTTTTTTGAAGGCGAGATTAGTTTGTGTAAGGGTGGTGGGAAGTGACGTGGATTCAAATCTACCACTAAGATTTATCTCTGCGTCGATTGGAATGATACGTAGCCCTTGTGACACGGTTCTCCAGTTTACGGGTCCGTACGCCATTGTGATATTTCCTTGTTCTTGTAGTTTGGACACATTCTCGAAACAGCTATATTTATGAGTGAAAACGGCATTTTCGTCGGTGCCTGATTGTTCGAAAACTACAACGGGAATATTTAGTGAAGGTTGCATTACGATGTAATTTACAGCAAAGCCTGTGGTACCGACAGCATCGCCGGTCTGTATATCAATGACAATTCTATTTTGAAGTCCAATCGATTTGTCCATTCTACCATCTTTTAACTTTGGTTGTGTCGATACACGACAAAAAGGGTTTACTATATAAGATGACATTTAGTGTCCAGGTGTCTTTGTTGTTGGAGTACGAATTTTTGTGGCCGATGCCAATCCAGGGTTGCCCCGGACAGCAATTCTTGCGGAAGCAATTTTAGTGGCATTGGGGCCTTTGTTGTACGTTTGGAATTTCCCAAAGTCTGACCCTTCCTCCATTTGGTACTCTCTGTTGGTGTGACAAGTTGCCGACATAGTGACCTTTTCGTACGCTTTGAAGCGAATAAGAATTGTATCCTTGTATGGATAGAGTAACGAATCGTGTAAGCATTTGTTGCAATCTCTTTTCGAAGTTACTCGTATGATCCCGTTTATTGTTTGATCACCACCGTAAAAGTACGGAGCTACATCGCCTTCGCCAGCCTTGCTCGACTTTGGCTTTAAATATGGAGGTTCAGGATATAAGGTTCTTAGAAACTCGTCCGTTTCTGTTGAGCAATATGGTGGCATTTCCGGTACATCGAGGTATTTTCGTCCTTCGATTGCGATGTTGACAACGGGTCCAGCCAGACTCACACAGAATTTAGATTCCGAATAAGGTGGTGTATATTGATAACCCAGTCCTGCATACTTAAACTCAGGACTCATCAAGATTTCGAATTGTGCCACGTCAGCAATCAGAAAATCGATACATTCTTGTAGCGTCCAGCCTTTTGCTACTGCTGCATTCGAAACAGCCGTATTCATCCAGTAACTAGCAACTTTACGTTGTTGCGTTGTGACACCATGAGGCGATGGTTCTATGGCTTCGACACTTAAATAATCACGATAGAGCATGTCCTCGGCGTGTCGTTGAGCGCATGCTGTCAAATGTGCATGATATATCAGCGGTTCCCTTGATAATTTCAATCGTTCCCCGTTTAACCAAAGGATGAATTCTCCCATATTGGGGTCGTTGCATACCCAATGCTTTGCATTCTGAAGTTCAACCATGAAGGTAGGATCTGCGTTGTCGTTTATTACACCCGCAGAGGTCTGGGGTTCTTCGGAAAGTTTCTTTGCTTCGGCCACCAGCAAACTTCGCTGGTGGAAGTACTTAGAAAGTTTTGATGTGTGATTAACATGGGAGTCGAATTTGCTGTCGGTTAAATCCGTCTCGTCAATCGCAGTTAAGTCTGGAAACTCGAGGGGGAGTTTGCTGTAGGCATGACTGAAATATACCATTTCATTTGATACTTCAGGGTCAGCTGCACCAAAGAAATAGTCCCATTCCGCGTTGTTCAAGCGTCGCAGGGTTTTCATATAATCGTCAACGGTTGTTTTTGTGTCTGGTAGAGTCAGGTTCACTTCCCCAGGGCACATTCGATACATGTCTGGATGTTTACGTTTGGTCATGTACCATGTAAGGAGCTTCAATGTATCGGAAGCATCCCACACACTATGAAAAGGTTCTGAATGTAGATCTGAGACTGTCAAAAGCGAGGCAGCTTCTTCTGGTGTGGAAGCATTTTGAAGGTCAATGTCGAAATCTTTGTACATCCAGTTATAGACATAGTCCATCATCGTGATTGGTTCCCCTGGGATCAAATTTGTATCGTCCAAGTCTCCGGGAACGGGAAACTTTGTGTAATATGACGCAGAAACAGGACCTGTGATATGTGTTGACATGGTCTCGACATGTCCCACTGGGTTTGGATAATCCGCCATCACTATAGGAGTGCCAGGTGTCCACGTATCAAATAAATCATCGGGTAGAAGGGTGTCGAATCCTTCAACTCCTCTTTTTACCCTAACACGCCACTCAAAAAAAGGTCGGCGATCGTCCCATATAAACGGCGTAGCTCCAGTAAACGCATTAGGTCTTGAATATGTCAAAGGCATTACAGCGGAAAAAGCTTCGCTGTATGACGTAACGTCACCAATGAGATGATCATGCATACTACGATCAGCTGGTCTGTTGCGGAACATCCAAGTTAGAAATAGGAACTTTGTGCCAGTGTCCTGGTTACCACCAAACTGAGTTCTCGCAATACTCAAATTATTCAACTTCTCTTGATAGAACAAAACACTTCTCATATTGGTTTGAAAGTCAATGTCAGCTGGGATATAAGGCGGAAAAGAGCCATCCGTGGTATAAAACTCGGTTCCACAGGACCTCGTATAAGTCCCTTCGTGGGTGGCCTCTGGAGCAACCAGTCTCAGCCTTGGGAAAGTACCAGGGCCGATGAGGTCGGTGCCTTTCAATGGAAGTCTACTCATGAGGCTGTAGTAAGCCATTCCAAGGTACAACTTCATAGATCTCTCTGTTTCGTACATTGGGTCTAGAATGTGACTATTCATGTATTCTGCGATGACATCATCGATTTGAATGGGTAGCCTGTTTTTCAAATTCAATGCCGGAAAGTCAACCGGAAATTCGAAAGAACGCCCACTTAACTCGTGGTAAACGTTGAAAAGTTCCAATGTATAGGCAAGTACCGATGCACCCCATCTTGCGGCATAAGCCTTTGCGAATTCATACAAATATTCGTACGGGTGGTAAGCATAGAAAGTAAAGAACTCTTCCGTTGGTATTCTTTCTAAACTGCCGTTGTAAGGGAAGTCGTTGTTAAACGAGTATGACGCGAAATCGGAACCTTTGAAGTAGACAGTTTCTTGTGTGTTCCCCTGACGTTCGTCGATAAGCTCGCTATCAATAAGCCACATTTGCTCAAGGACTCTTCGTGGGGAGTCGTCATCCAATATACCAGGTGGAAAGGGGAAGTCGGCGTTCGTCAAAGCAAAATCGTCGACATAATCCCAATGTTCACCTGTATTAGGTTGGAAGTTCATGCGTTCCCCAGGGATAGCACCAAAATCAATCTCGCCATTCACGACAGGGATGCTCTCGACTCCAAATTGTTGACGATGGTACAACCAATAATTGAATACAATGAAATCTTGCGGTCGGTCAAACGGAACGCCGTATGGGTCTTTTACTTCGGACATGTCAAGAGTATAGGCAAGTTCGTAGATTAACTTGCCAAAGTCGGCATAAAGAACCTCTTCTTCGGTCTCCACTCTATCTTGCGCAACACGTGCGTCGTTCCATTTGTCAATATTCACCCATACAGGTAAAGTTGGGGGGGTCTTCAGATTTCCGTATTTGTTATCCAACAAGGCTAGAAATTGTTGTTCTTTTGCTAAACGGTGTCTTCGTTCCGTTGTGGTTTCACCGATTCTCACATCTTCGTAAGGTGTAGGGTTGCTGTCTTTGTAAATCCAACTGGAGGATGTAGTTGGTGCAGTACCACCGTACATATCTATATATTTGCCGCAAGTAGTGTTGTCGTACTTGTATACTGTTGAGATACTAGGAATTGGCATCTCTCTAGGGTTAGGCCAAACAGACGAATTTTTTGACAAATGCGGTTGACTGTCTGGTTCGAAGACAGTTCCAGGTCCAGCGGGACTCTCATAATACTGTACGGGATCATACGAGTCACGGAGAACCTCGTCAATAGAAGCCATGTCATCGATGCTCAAGTTTTCGTACCATGCTTCTGGTAATTTGGCGTTTGAATCGTACACTAATTCATCTGGGCCATCAGGATTGTCAGCGCATTTAAATGGAGAAACGTGTTTATGTGACACTATCTCGTGTGCTGTTTCGCGAGCGCTAAAATCTTCGGGATCACCCATGTCTGGTTGTTCCCTTTCTGGTGTTGGTGTAGAATCTTTCGACATCCATAAAAACCCAACACCCCCGTTTGCTCCTGCATAGCCTATGGTAGACTTCCAAGAGAATCCCATCTTCTTGTATTGTGGTGATTTCAACCAATCAGGATGTCCAAAAGGGCTGTTAAGCCAGGTGTCGACAGCATCGGAAAACTTGCTCAAGACAACTAGTTCGATGGCGTCATCAGGTAATTGGGGGCTTAAAAGAGCCCTATCAGTCCAATGGGACGCTGCTATGCCACCTATGGTGTACCCGTTCAATTGGTGGGAAACGACTTCGTCGCTTTTTGGTAAATTGTTGGCAACCCAATTACATTGGTCTTGAGCCTGTTGCACGTATCTCCAATCAATTTGTAGAGGGTCCACGCCATTGGCTTGGCGGTAAGCGTTGATTTTATTTGTAACCGCGTTCATTTCGTCTAAGTGGTTACCTAAAGCGTCATTGTTTGTTTTAATCTCGGGACGTTCAATTGGTAAATCGTTGTACTGTGTGGTACAGTTACTATAATCTTCGTTGCCATTGTCGTCAAGAGGAATATTATTTGGGTTAGTAGTTGGACTTTCAAATACCAAAGGATCTGGTGTTTCGTCTATTAATACGGGACTTGGGAAGTCAGTGACTTCGATATCAATATCCTCCAACGTGTTCCATAGAGAATCCGGGTCTTCTGCCAATGTCGACTCTGTTGGTTCGTCTGTACCGGCATCTGATGGTTTCTTCTTTTTTGGTGGTTTCCCGCCTGTGTAGACTTGATTTTGAGGTCTTGCAGGAAACTTCACTGGAGGTACAGGCGGAAACGTGACTGGTACTGGATCGTCTGTTGGACCAGGGTCGCCTGAGTCAGGCATTCCTGTATCTCCATCGCCATTAGTGGGTGGTTGATCCGTGGGTTCGAAGGCATCTTCTTCATCGGGGACATCTGGCATAGGTTCGGTTGGGTCAAATTGACCCATGTCTACGCTGTCGTCTTCGTCAGGTTCCTCTACAGGATCCTCTACAGGATCCATTGCGGTATCGCCAGCTTCATCCGTGTCGCAGAATTTCAGACAACACAAACACTTCCAAGGCCATGTATCGTGGTTTAGGTTGGCCTGGAAGTAGGATGATTCTAATTCTTTCATGCTCCCAGTGCTGTATGTAGGATCTTTCAACCAATCTTTGGCAAACTTATACATAGGAATGGGAGTTAAACCAGTGTAATGAGTCCCAGGATCTGACTCCCACAGAAACTTCTCGAAATTACGGGAATCGACGCGTACTGATTCCCATTTCAGGCTATTTTTTGTAGGTTCCATGCATTTGAAAACTACCTGTTGTGATAAAACCCTCCAGCATTTTACTAAGGGACGATACTGCAAAATTGGATATTGCGTTAACGTATTCGTCCGTGCTCTGTGATTCAACCTCAAATTCAAACTAGCGTAGTCTCTTACTACGATGGCTTCCTCGTTTTTGTACTCGCGCAAAGGGCCGGACACAGCCTGCACCTTAAAGCCAGGAATTAAGGCGAAGCCATAATTCCCATCGTTGGGTTCTAGTTCGAATTGAATAACGTCGCTATATTGACATCCTATTGAATACGGAGTACTGCCATCGTTTACCTTCGGAAAATCCGAGGGTTGTTGTCTTGGGTCTCTTAACCATTTGTTCATTCTTCAAAAATATGAGACCGATGCGTACCACCACACACCAACATGTGGGTTTGGAATGTCACGTGCCCTCTGGGCACTCTAAGCCACACTACCGGGTCCTCAGACCTCCCCCTATTCCTTCGCTTCGCTCATAGACTTTACATTCCAGGTTTCCTATTCACCCTGCGGGGTAAGTGTGTCCATTTTAATCCATGTTTCAATGCACTTCAAAAGTGCACGCACGACTATATTCACTACCGTTGCTTAGAGCGTAACCTAAGAAAACAAAAATGGAAAAAAATAAGAATTATTAGAAGTGCCCGCCCGGCCCATCCCTGTTTGGTAATTTGAGATATTTTCACTAGGTTTTTACGTCACTGCCTCTCTTCGACACCGGGGCTTGTCTCCGCTCTACCAACGATCGATCCTTTCAGTCTAGAGCTCACAAAATATAGTTCATCGATTAGGAAAAAGAAACAGAGATCATGTCGAAGAAATTCATCAGGATGCCCAAGATGCCCGGTTGGGACAACGGTAGCAACTGGGGATCCAAGGAAGACAAAGTCCGTCTCATGAAAGCCATCTGGGCCGCTGACTACAACGGTCATTCCTTGAAGCCGCTCTTTGCTGAGTTCCTCAGTCAACAGGTTAGGTGCTTCAACCAGAAGACCCTCGGAGAGAACCAGACCGTCGTCAATGGGATTTTTTGGAACGCTGGCTTTCGCGTCAAGGAAGAGGACGAACACGACGTCTTGGATTGGACATTGGTTCCTGAAAAGACTATTGGTGGTATCTGGGACTACCTTGTCGAACATGACGCCACCTTTTTTGGTGGCCCCAAAAAGAAGCAGAAGCTTGAGGAACTAGAAGAAGAAGAAGAAGAAACTTTGGACTGGGGTACCCCCGTTACCTCCGTTGCCAAGAAACCACCCGCCGTTGCCATGAAACCACCCGCCGTTGCCGAGAAGCCACCCGCCGTTGCCGAGAAGCCTGAGATCTTTATCAATGTCCTCGAAGCTATGCACTTGAAGCGCGAAAGGCCCATCGCTCTTGGTGACGACGTATTCCCTGGAACAAAGAAGCCCAATGTTACCGAAACGAAGAAGGCGGCGAAGAGGAAGGAAAAGCTTATCAAGTTTTGTGGAGACAACAACATGAACCTCGACGGTTCCAAGCGCCTTTTCCGTGATGAAATCGTCAGGAAGACCGAAGACCAGGATACGATTGCGTCGGCTGTCTACTTCAACACCTATGTGATTCACAACCTTAGGAACGGAAGGTACGACTTGGCCCTCCAGACGGCCCAGAAGGTCCAGGACACCTTGTCCGCAAGTACGATAGATTTTAACTCTAGTAGTCCAGGTTTTCACCTTTACACAAAGTCTTTCTAGCTTATTCTAACCATTAGAAGAGGATGAACATAGATTTTATAATGCCACACACTTACATAGCACTGACAATATAGCTAAGAACATCTCGGTGACCACGGTCAAGCTCCCTCACCACTCTTCCGCCTTGTGGGTTTCTTGTGTTTCAACCTCCGGTTGGCACATTTCGGGAGCTGGACACGATGAGATGTTGAAGAGACGTTCCGCCTCTTCCTCCCCATAAGAGTAATAGTACCAGAGTTCCGCGGATCCAAGGTTAAACATTTTCGCAATCTCGTTTACGGCTTGGCGGCAATTGAGCGCTTCCAGCGCTTCGGTCTCGTCTTGGATCAACTTGACGGCTTCTCGTAGGACGTCAACACGCGTGAGATTTTTATTTCCTGTCATTGGAACTCTCTGATGGAGCCTGCGAGTGATCGGTGGGTCCAGTTTGTCGAAAAAACTACTATTGATATAAGAAACAGTAGGTTCTCGGTTCTTCACGGGGGTGCTCTTGATACGGGCCATCGTGATTTTATGAGCTACAAATCAAGGCAGAAATGAGCAATACCAATGACAGCATTGCTGTGCATGACTCGTAGACTGCAAAGGATTGCATTGGTATGAAGTTCCACACACTGATTCTTTGAAGTCAGCTGTGACGTGTCATTGGTATCGTGAATGATTATCGTTATCCTTATACGGCTGTGGCCTATTATACCATCTTACACGTGTAAATAGGTCAGCGCCGTTGCATGTAATTCCAAAGTTGTTAAATCTGGACATCGATTCGGGATTAGTTTCGGCTTTCGAATCCCGAATCGTGACCCAGTTAAGCTGGAATATACAGTAATCACATCAGAGTTTTGGTACTATGGAGCGTTATTTAGCTGAGTTATAGTAAATGCAAGAGGAATGACTGCTATCAGTTCACTATACTTTCGGCACTAACAGTTGTACTAAAGAGGTACTATTAGTTTCGGTCGTGTTCACAACCAGCATTACTCTTATACAGAATTAATTTAGGTATTATATTGTAATCAGACTTGAAAATACTATCAGTTTTGCTTTTATATAAAATCCTATCTCGTCATGAATTATAGCACTGTATATAGCCTAACAAGCATTACCATATAGTCTGTATTTTTACTATATTATTATATATTATACTGTATTAGTAATACCCTCAAGCGCCGGGGGGCTAATTACTATTATCCTTTTAGAATTTTAGTTACTAGTTACTCTATCAGTAAGACCTAAGATACCTTTAAAAAGCTACCTATCTCTAACAAGAGTATAAGCAACTACATACTATTATGATAATATCCCCTCAGGCGCCGGGTTGCTGTCCCTCAAGCGCCGGGGGGCTGCCCCTCATGCGCCGGGGGGGCTTTTTGTCACATGTCATTTATACTAGAGTTAAGGAGACTGGGCTAAGATTGCCATGCCCCCAAACGAGAAAACGAGCTTAATAACGATGAGTGGCTCGGTAGACACCAAGCTTTTGTCTCATTGGATACTGGACGCTCATTGTCTCGTGTGGTTTTGTGACAAGGCAATTTAGTACCAGGGCTACGTAAAATCACGTACAAATGTGACAAGTGACAAGGAGGGGTAATACTGCAAAAGTCATTGTACTCAGCTTGTCACATAAGGGTCGGTTCCCCTAATTTTCTAAAGACTTAACGAATGTCTGTTAAAGGTCATTTAGGTCATTAACCTTATGAGTCGTGCAAAAAGGACTTTTTCTGGGCTACGGCCCTACCCCTCCTTGTCTCTTGTAAATGTGTACTAACCGCTGCGCGAGGCTTTGTAGAGATCCTTTTGGATGCTTTGTATCTGTGGGAGTGAAAACACCTTTGCGTGTACGGCTTCGAGGAAAAACTTAAGCAAAAGACGTGGGTGAGACGATTTAATAATCTGGCGATGGAGAAAGGGTTTGTCTTTGACATCCTGAAGTACATCTTGATCGGGCATCAACATCATTATTTTTTTCATGAGTAAAGGGCGATCAACAACAGCACTGAGAAGCTCATCGTCCCCCATGTCTTCGAGAAAACAGAGACGATCGACTGCGTCGGTAGACATAGAAGGACCTCTCACGTCAAGGCCACTTCTTGCATATTCCTCAGCGTGTTGTCTGATGTTATCTTCGTTGTCATCTGAAGGAGCCGCGGCAGCGACATTGGGGCTACCGAGGAAGCGATTGTAATAACGATCGCTCATGTTATTGCAAAACGATTTTGTGTCAATATGGCTAAACTTTCTATAAATTTTTTACTAGGTAATTCGTTTTTCGTCATTGGTTTACTGTGGCAAATGACCGTATTGTGACCAACCCTGAGCAAGACGACAAGTAATATACTCGACTCCTTTACGGCTTGCAGCATGGTGCAAGCTAGGGAGATCAGCTCAACCGGTGAAATCGCCGTCGCAATTTACGAGCCAGTTAAGGTCGTTAGTACCGGCGATGGCCTGTAAGCAATGCCAATGGCAAGCAAGACCAGCCAGAGCGGTACAAGTATTCGGAGGATAATCAGGATTAAACAGGTAAGCGTTTGTGTGTCCATGGGGGAATGTAGAGTGGTAATTACTGTTAAATCTTTCAGCACCGTTATAGCCTGAAATAACAGTTTTACATTGGAAGTCATTTGTTGCGTCATTTGTGCCGCACATCGCGTTAACGTACGAAGCGCACACACAGAAAGTAATAAAAAAGAAGACGTTCTTCATTTTGCGAGAAATTTAATTTATGGTATGATTTACTGTTCTCGTTTGTCAAACCCGCGTGGTTTTGAAACCCACTTCGCGTGATATCTATTTGTCCATTTTACGATGGATCTGAGAGGCAGGCAACTCCGGCGATGCAGCCTGGGCAATACGAAGACGGTCAATCTTCGTCAACTGGTTGCGAAGATTGCGGATCTCTATTTCTTTAATGATTTCATCAATCGAAAGAGTGTTAGACGCGTTGGGATGAAGAAGAGTCAAGTAATTATGGAGTTTCTTGCGCTTCAAGACTTCAATAAGTAAATTTTCATCAGGGACACCTTCGGCGATAAGGAGCATAAAATCATCCACTCCAAAATTAGATGTACTGTCAAAAACACGTCAGTCTTTGATCACCAATCCCAATAACTCCAGATCAGAGTAGTCTTGAGTAGCCAGCATGAGGTTCTTGGCTCGGCGTTCCGCAAAACCAGAAGCAGATTTAGTGGCATTGGTGTTGTGGGTCTTCATGTCGTCGATAAATTTTAGTACAGGGGTGTCTTGTGAATTGTAAGAAGAAGGCATGATCGATTGTGAGTATTAAGCAAGTTTTTAACTGCGTGATCTTTTGAGATCTTGTCATTGCTCGTGCAATGACAAAGATCTCTTGAGAACAATGACGCACCAATGACAAAGATATGTCACCGGTTGACGACAGACGAAAGAATCTATGCTGGGGATTATACAAGCGCGAGCCGACACGTACGACAGACAACATGGGACGCCAGACGTGGCAACGAGCGGGTTGGCATTACAGAACGGGAATAACTCGGCAATTTACAGTATCGACCTCCAATCGACCTCCGTTTCAGTTTTCCAACTCAGATGCTCGGTCACGAATGCTTGGTAATTAGGAAGTTTAGGGTTAGGGTTAGCGTTTGAAAAAAGTCCTTGTCCCTTAAATCTTATGGTGGGTCCGCTCATACGCCGCGGTGGCTAGAGTTTGAAAAATCCCTCCTTTAAATCTTTATGAAACCAAGGGGAATCTTAAATTAAGGTCGGTCCCCCGGTCCCCGGGTTGTTAAATCTTAGGGGGAACCCTAATTGAAGGTCGGTCCCCCAAAATTGCCAATTACTATAGAAAAAACAGTAGGGGGACCAGGGAGACCCGAGGGGGTAATAATAGTTTCGACATGTATGCCTCTAGATGCACATTTGATCGGTGTGTACATCTTTGTCGGCTTAATTGTCTCACGCGCTATGCTTGGCCCCCTCGGATCTTGTCTATTGGTGATCTCTCACGTACATCAGGCTGGTCCCATAATGCTAGGCACTAGCTAGCTAGCTAGTAGAGAATGGGACGCTGGGTGAATGTATTCAAGCACTGCATGTCAAGGAGCTGGCCAGGATAGCCCGCCGACATCACTAGCGTAGGCTATTCTGATAGTGTATCTTTGGCAATAAACTATTAATAGGCAGAATCTGGCCTCTTTGCAACATGTAAACGTAAGAGTACCATTAAGTCTCGTGAAGGCTCTAATGCAGCCAGCAAGATGGCTGGTTCGATTGTTCGATTCCCTTGAGAGAGAAAAGGCAACCATCTACAACATAAGCAAATGAGGTGAGGAAAAGTAGCCGTGGTCAACTGTCTTCAGTACAACAACATCAGCCAACACTCATACCTCAGGGCTGTGTGCTAAGAGCATCGTCATGCCGTTCGCCGGCGTTTGATCTTCCTGAGCGTATCAACATCCTTAACACCAAACAGCAAGTGTGCATTTTCCTCATCGAATGTCATGAGATGATCATGCAGACCATCCCCTTTGCGACCACTCTTGTAGGCTGAGGGATGAACTGGGCCCGAGTTCGCGGATTCATTTCTCCGAGCTGGGAATTCGACCAAGACTCGAAGAACAGGCCGCTGTCGCCTCTTCTTCACCACGACTGATTGAGACTTTGTGCTTCGGGTGCTCCTTTGGTTGGCGACTTGCGTCTCTTCTTTCATATTGAATAAATTGTTTTCAACTTCGGTCCAGCGCTGCCGAATCTCAGGTTCCAAGCTGGAAGACGGCGTGGTGCCTCTATTCTTATGAAAAAACAGCTCGGGTACAAGGGTGCGGAGCGCATCCGCTACGTTGAGCTCAAACTTCAGCTTTGCCTGTACCACCACAAAGTGAAAGCCATCCCAATTCTTCTTATTCCGCATGAAAAATGTCAAATCCGGGCCGAACAGCGTATCGGGAAAGCAAAAAGGGGCAAATGCTCCTTCGAAACGAGCTTCCAAACTGCTCCTTGTCCACTTGATTGTATCAGATGGCTTGTCGCACTTCGTTGCAAGAACCCCATACGAAGACCTGCCTGGTACCATGTGGTCCTTCAGAAAGTCTTTCCCAAATTGAGACTGTATATTTTCCAAAAACCTATGCTGGACAGACGGAAGCAAGAACTCCTCAAAAACATTGCCCTTCTCAGAATCACTTCCAGTAGATACAAGCTTCTTAGTGACAAATTCATTCAGTCCAAACAGGTTGAGGCTTGCCTGGATGATCAAGGGTTCACAGACTTTGGCACACACGTATTGGCTGGATGAGTCATCAGTCGAAGGGATGTCAACAGCTGCAATCCCCTGCTCAATCAGCTTTGCTGCATGACCATCCACCACCTGCACCTTGCCACCCAATGAAAAATCAAACACCGCCCTCTGAAAAGTGGAGTGCACCTCTGACCATTCCATCTTGTTTTTGTTTCCCTTTCCCTCATCATACATATGGCGAACCGCACTGTAGGCTGATCTATCCTGCAAGTCCCAGGACCATCTTGGATTTGTGCTCGATTTCTCCGTGCAAATCTCAATGTATCGGTTCAACGCCTTGATAAAAGGTAGTTCCTCCTTACTGAATCTTCCATCTGTCCTTGGATATTTTGTTTCTGGCTTTTCAAGATAAGTCTCAATGAACGTTGCTACCCACCGTGGTCGCCCCGTCAACCATTTGCCTACATGGTCAACAAGGTCATCCCCCAATGAACTGATATCCAAAAACTTGCTGATGTACTCAATTACATCTGCCGCTTCCATGGTCTTGAGTTGCCCAAAAAAAATATGATGGTCCTTGAGTTTTGGTTTGTTCACCAAGGATTTCATCTCAGCATGAAAATCCTCGATTGACATTCCAGTACCGCTGAAGCAAGGATAATGAATGATACCATCAGATAATGAAAGCAGATTCAGGCCCTGTAGACAAGCGTAATAAGCAGAACGTTTCTCATGTCCATTACTGGAATAGAATGCACCCACTAGCTCCTTCAAAAGAAGTTGTGCTTCATCCAAGAAACAGCTCATTTTTGGTGTTCCATTGTTGGTGTCCTGTGTGTACTTGAATTGGTTGTTGAAAAGGGCGACATAGACCGTCTGAAAGACGTCGCTTCCCAGGTAGTTATCCGGGAAAAGCTGAACTAACAGCCATTCATGGCATGTCAGGCTTTCCATTTTCTTTGAGCTTAGAATGGCATTGATGTGGTTGAGAACAGCTGTCCGCACACTTAGCAATGCACTTAGTGCCCTTGTAACAAACGCAAGGTTGGTTCCAGTTTCCTCCTTTCTGGTTTCGTTGTCATCTGAATCGATCTTCTTGATTTCTTTGAGGCATTGGGAAAGCAAGGATTTGAAATCCATGGTTCCAGGGTTGTAGATGGCATCTGCCCCAGCATTCAAATAAAACCCGTAGTTGTGGGAGAGGTATTCAAATATGCTTCTGGTCTTCCCAGCACCAGACGTCCCATACAAGTTGATTGCAGCCACTTTCTGAGAGGTATCAATGTATTGGTAAGCCCTGGTGACCTTGTGCCTTTCATTCTCTAGGTCAAAGAGAAGTAGCGATGGTCGTAGTCCTAAAGAGTTGGGGACAGCTGGTATGCAGGCCAGCCCATCGGTCGTTGCTCGGTCTTCCCTCCAAAAACAATAAAAGGCAGCTTTTTCGTCGATCTGAAAGGGATCAAGCTCTGGTTTACTGGCCTTCCAACCCTTGAGCTCCGTTCTTACTAATTCTTCTACACGTAGACACGCCTGAGCGGCTGTTGGGAGGGATTGGGGGATAAGGACGACTCCAATAAATTCAACATTACAATAAACGAATCAAAATCTCTTCTCACCATTTGCATGCTGCGGCTGCTTGCTTCGAATGGATCGTATGAATTTCTTGAGTCTTCTTTGTGCATGCGGATTATCTTCTTTCAAGGCTTTATAGATTAAAAGCATGTCAACCTCATTATCGGGATCGTACTCTTCCAGGGCAAGCCCCTTGCCACCATCGGCTGCTGCTGCTTTCGTCACCCACGATTCTTCTTCGGATGACATGGCTGACACTTGTTGTTGCTGATGCTCTTGCTGTTGTTGTTCGTTGAATTGTAGTTGCTGTGGTAATGCGGTTGCTGCTTCGTGTCAAATTGCTTGTTAGCTAACTTAGCTGGCTGGTACCGTACTAGCTAGAAGTCGAACTTGCTTCCAAGAAGAAGAGCCTGGTTGCGCCAAGAAGAGCAGTCGTGTTCCTTCACATGTCGCTTCAAACGTGGAAAGGTGTGCGTGCAGCGTGGGATCTGGCAAAATCTGGCAAAAGTGGTCACAGTCTGGCAAAAACAAAGTAAAGTACATGTAGTACAGCAGCATGCATGTATGCATACATGTAGTACGACAGATCGACTGTAGCTGTTGTAGCAGAGTAATAAGTCAAGACCGCCCACTCTTGCACCTAGCTAACTAGCTGCCGGTAGAAAGGAGTTCAACCAACAGTTACTGTCAATCTTGCATCAGGAGCTAATATCAGGGCATGATGTTGGGGGCTTTTTGGGTCTGCGGCTGCGGCAGAAGAAGCTCATGGCTCATCAGGATGACTGCGGAACGAGAGCTAGCTAGCAGCAGAAGCAAGCATGTAATTTCTGTAACAGTACCTTAGACTTCTGTTTCCCAATGTCTGGTGGCGAGGATACCTCACCTTTAAGTTTTATAGGTACCATGTTTTCCCGTCTGACAATATCTGACAAATAGCATATACTTATCACCTTCTTTCAGAGTACACTGCAAAACAACACCCCCCGGATGTAGCAGCAACTACGTACATCTACATGTATTCATTGAAAATTCCCAATGCAGCTTCATCTTCGCCAAGAGAATTGTTGGAGGGCCAGGCTGGACACATTGCTAGCCCGCCACAGCAGGGGCTCCTCCGCCGGCGTTTCCTCCACCGCAGCCGCTGCGTCCCGGAGTGTTGTCCGGTGTCACCATGCCAGTAAACGGGCCACCATTTTCTGACCAGGTTTTGGAGCAACTGAATCAGATCGCGAAATTCTCCGTCATTGTCATAGAGGTTGTTACAATTTGGTTGCTCCCTTGCCGAATGCTCATCGAGTAGTACAGACGGCTCGTCAAGTCGTTGTTTGCCGGTATCCCCATCTGGTCCAACAGTAATGACAAATTTCCCCTGAAGGGCCTTCCCTATAGCATGTCCGAGATCTGTTTCGTGGTTGGGGTCGACCAAACGACAAAACAACTGCCGGCATACTTGGCGACGGAAAAAAGGGTTATAAAAGTCAACAACATTATAAAATAGGAAAAACTGTTGTTCAATTCATACTCACAGTCTTGCTTCTGTGAAACCAAAGACGAACTGGAGAAACAACGATGAGAGTCCACACAGCGCAGTTGCAGCCGCGAAAAGCAAACAGACCACCACGGTCATGTACCTTCTTTTCTTCTCTACGATATCCTGCCACTGTACCGGTACCGGTATGTTGTATGCATATGTCATACCGGTACCGGTACCAAAGAGACAAGGGAGACATCACCCGCTTCCGCTCCGCACAACTAAGTGGTACAGTCGTCACACTGCAGGATTATTCCTCGACTGGACTACCAGAGAACTCTCACTTGCTCCTCCAGACATCCAGAACCACCCTGTGTGTGGCTGAACCCCACCAGTCGCATTCCGATACAGTACGGTAGGGCACAAAGATAGATGAGTACCGTACCTCGGCTATCTTTGATAGCACTATTGCTCTGCACATCCCATGTCATGTATGTCAGCAAAAGTGCCAATGGCTGAGGACAATTGCAGAGAAGGCAAGAATGTAGTTTCCCCCTTCTCTCTCCTCATGTTCTTCAAGCGAGTTCATTGATCCTAGTTTTGGCGTTCGTACAATCCATCCTTGGCTGCAGCACTCAAACTTTCTATTTTCAACTTGCAATGGGAGCTAATGGGTTAGGAAGGATCAAATCCCATTGGGGCCGGGAGCTAATGGCTGGGTAGCTACCGTGCTACCGTACACCGTAGAACCAGACTGCACGCATCTTGGTGGGGTTTGTGCGTTAGCCGAGAATCAAGCCGGATTTAGAGTTTTGTCAGAGATTTATTATAGTCTAGTAGACTGGATTTAGAGGGCAAAACTATTCTAGAGGTGAGTGGGATGTCACGCAGAGGTGAGTGGTCGCTCGGAATTTAGAAGGCCGATGACATCACTCGCCGCCGCTTCATTTTTGCAAGTTCGTTCCCATTGGATTGGCGGAAGAGAGCTGAACGGCTTACCAGACATCACTGTATCGGCGAGATGTGATGCAGCACGGTGTCAAGATGGCTCACATGCTCACATGCATCATTACTTCGGTTGAAGAGCGCTTGTGCATAACTTTTTGTTGTGGCTTCCGCAAAAGAAAGATACTTCCGTAAGATAAGCAATTACCCTCCCTTTCAAGTTCCTTCCTTCAAACACAACAAGATGCCTCCAAAGTCTAAAGCTGCTGCCACTGACGATTTTTCTCCGTCTCGCGATACTCTATCGTTTCGAAGGTGGTCGTACCAGCAAAGCCCTCAAAGCAGCCAGAGTGGTAGCCAGAGAGGACGTAATTCAGCCAAAGATATGTTTGAGTTCATCATGTCCAAGACGTTCCGCCGTTTTTCCATTGATGCAGGGTATGAGAGTCCACCACTGGAGGAAGAGTTTGAGGATGATACAACCATTGGAGATGGAGAGCGTGTCTTGCCGTCCTTGTCAAAGAAAAGATTTTGTACCTCTCGGTCAATGGTTGTCAGCATTATTGTGGTTGTTGTGGCTCTAGTCTCTCTTCTCGTTGGAAGCAGCAGCAGACGTGGTCAAGAGAAGAAACATCCAGTTTACTCGGGAGAACCACAGGTGTGTGATAGCCATCATCAAGCATCAGCTCTGCAAGACCTCAAATCCTTTGCATCATTGAAGGATATTGAACATGGAGCCGTTGCTGCCGATCACCCAAAATGTTCCGAAATTGGGTTATCCATGTTGCGAGACTTGGACGGCAATGCCGTAGATGCCGCCGTGGCCACGGCCTTGTGCTTGGGCGTCGCCAACCCTTCATCCTCTGGCATTGGTGGTGGTGCCTTTATCTTGATTCATGCCAGTTCTTCCACTCAGGATGAGAACAAGCTGCCCAAATTCCATGATGCCAGAAACCAGTCCAATACTGTTTCTGTGCAAGGAGATGATAAGATCACGGAAGTGATTGACTGTCGCGATGTGGCGGGACAAGCAGCCTCGACTTATATGTATGAAACTGAGGGGGTTCCACCTGATGCGTCCTTGTACGGTGGTCTAGCCGTGGCTGTGCCTGGAGAATTGCGTGGTCTGGAGTTGGCCCATGCACGGCATGGCAAGCTGGATTGGGCCACAGTGGTTCAACCGGCCATGGAGTTGGCACGAGATGGAATCCCTGTGTACAACCACTTGGCACAGGACATTCGTACATTCCAAATAAAACAGAAGTCTCATGGAGGATTTCCAACCTTGCGGAAGCTCTTGACGCACAATGACGATTGGAAGCACATCCTGAAAGAAGGAGAAATCCTGCGAAACCCAGAGCTGGCAAAGACGCTCCAAGCTGTCATGAAAGAGGGAGCAGATGCCGTGTACACTGGCCAGAGAGCCGAACAATTAGCACAAGAAATTCAAAAGGAGGGAGGAATCCTGACCAAGGAAGACTTTGAGAAGTACTACCCAACACTGCGGTCACCCGCCATGTCAGACAATGTCTTTGGCTTTCGTGTTGTAGGCGTCCCGCCGCCAAGCTCTGGTGGTGCTGCGATTATTGGCGCACTACGCTTTCTCAAGGGATATGCTGCTCCCTTGGCTTCATATGCTGATACTTTGTCCGTACATCGCATGGTGGAAGCTCTCAAGCATGTGTTTGCCATTCGAATGAGTTTGGCAGATCCGGCATACCCAATTCGCAACAATGATACCAACGCGACAACGCAAGATGCCGTCGACGCCCTTGTGCAAGGCCCGTACATGGAGGAACTAAGACGACTCACTCTCGATGATGATATTCTGAATCTTTCTCACTATGGAGGAGCCAGGTTTGCGCAGCTGCATGATACAGACGGTCAAAAGAAAGCCACTGATGCCAAAGAGGGCGATCGAAGACGATATCTCAAGGAGAGTCAACAACCACAGCAACAGCAACGACGAAGATTGTACGACCCGTTTGGGTATTTGGAGGATCACGGAACGTCGCATCTTTCTGTGGTAGACAAGCATGGCAACGCAGTCGCAATGACAACATCGGTCAATGCGCAGTTTGGTGCATGTGTTGTCAGTGAATCTACAGGTATTGTTCTGAACAATCAGATGGATGGTAAGTGCTCTTGTGCCGCAATAGAACGTCGGTGGTATTGAAATCTTGGTCTAACCTGGCATCCATCTCTATCCAGACTTTGGCAATCCTGGAAGGCCCAACTATTTTGGTCTCAAGCCTTCTGAGGCAAACTTTATTCAACCAGGCAAGAAGCCTTTGTCTTCCATGTCACCGACCATGGTATTTCAAGCGAGCCCGGATTCGGATAGACTCGGACAGCTAAGACTTGTGCTTGGTGGGTCTGGTGGCCCCAAGATCATCACAGCCGTTTTGCAGGTAATCATCAACTACTTGTTGCTTGGCAAACCACTCTTTGATTCCGTGGCAAAACCACGGATCCACAACCAACTAATCTACCACGGGGCTGCAACCACGACTCTTGAGAACAGCGTTGTACATCCTTCGGAGATCAATCTGCTGGTTTCCAACCGAACTAGAACTGCTTTGGCAAAGCGGGGCCACCCGTTGGTGGATATTGACTACGCTGGGACCGTCCAAGCTGTGGCAGTGGACACGGAAACAGGCTTGATGGAGGCTGTCTGTGATATCCGAAAAGGTGGTTCTCCAGTTGGATACTAGCTAGCAAAGCCGACAGCTCAAAACATCTCAAAACATTCCATAGAGTAGATGCATAATGTATAATGACGTACAATGAACAAGTTGTGGTGACATTCGACGCATTGACCTGTACGGCAAGACAGCGGTATAGAGTAGGGCACGTTATGGTATTGCCTCACTTCTGTTGTGGTCTAGCTAGCTGGTGATTCAATCGTATGCATAGGCACCAACTGCACTGTGCTATAGCTACGTTTACCTACATGCTTTGATCGACACCATTATCTTTTGTTCGGTCGGGTTCGTTGCACCTCATTTTTTCTCTCGAGCATCCACAAAGTTTTCCTTCAAGCACGGCTAAAAACAGGCATCAACAGGTTGCCCCAGAATGACCCTCTTTCGCAGCTAAGGAGAAATAAATGTTGGGAGATGTGGATTAATCTGACCACTTTCAAAGTGCTATTTCCCCAACTTTTGAAAAGATTTCTCGCAAACGTGGGGATGAACGACGAGTCGTGCTTTTACATGAGGCTACGTCGTACTCTACCTGGTAGCTTTTGCACAGTTTTGCCTGGCTGGAGGTGCAATGGTGCAATGGCAACAACGGATTCTCACTACAAACATCGACGACAGAGAGATCCTTCGTGGTATCTCGAACAAGAAGCCGATCACATAGATACTCCTCTCATGAACTACTCATTAACTGATATCAGGGATCTTACCTCCCCCAACGCACGCAGACACAGACACAGGCGCCGAAACGCCATATCCAGCACCATACCGCTAGACACGCTAGACACGCTAGACAGAGACGACACCCAGCTGCTTCTTTCTTACAATAACGACAGCATGGACTTCACCGCCCATGGTCTTGGTTCTTGTCCGAGGCAATCAGATTTTGATGCTCGACGCGGCAGAGTTGGTCGAAGAAGAAGATCAACTGCCGCTCCCGCCAGAAGAAGAGAGGCAGGACCAGGACCAGAAAGCGACGGTAGTTCGGGACGCCTCTCTGGAAGCAGCAGAAGTCCCCGACGCCCAAGTCGCATCCGACCACCCAGAAACGACAGCATTTCCATCACATCAAGCAACGCTATGGCAGGTGTAGCCAGAGCCACAGCCGAGAGCACGTCGCTTTCGGAGTTCTTGCAGCTCTCGATTGCCTACACAGCTTCTCTGGCAGATCAAGTATCTGATGATGAATCCGTTTATCTTGCTTTTGAAGAAGCGTCAATTGACCTTTCGGAGGCTATCGCTGATGGCAGCAGAACCTCAGAGACAGTCGTCACATCAACCAGCAACTCAGAGGCAGCCGGCGCAGTGACCGACAATTCCGTGGCAGGAACCAGCAACACCAATCCAGATGGCAACCCGCGCAGAGCCAGGACAACACGACGCCCAAAGCCCGGTAGTGGCCGTGCTGATGGCAAGAGGAGACGTCCCCGCCCCAAGAATCCAAGAGCCAAACCACAATTGTCCAAGCTCGCTGAGGAGGCCACCTCCTCAATCGAGTGCCCAATCTGCCTGATGAACTATGACGAGAACGAAGAGAGACTTCCCTCTACTTTTCGCTGTGGCCATTCCATGTGCCTGAGCCACAAAAGCCAAGTGAATGGCTGCTGCCCCATTTGCCGCACGTCGTTCCGAGGACAAGCATTAAAGAAAAACGTGGCTTTGTGCGAGGCAGCAACGGCAATCAACAAGTTGGTTTCAGCCATTCAAGAGTAAAAAGAGAGCTTGTAGCGCATAAATAATAGAGAACAACTCATACATGTAATTCATAAAAAATCAAATGATAGGGAGCTCCAGGTACAAAGCATTTCAATGCCGAAGGCGTTTGAATTCAAAAGGTGTACGCTTTCAATGGTCCTCACCGAAACCAAACTGTGGGATGCCACGTCAAAGCCAGACTGCGTGGTTCGCTGTTGCTATTGATGTTCCTTCCGACGATGCTCCTTGCGAAAAAGGACGCCGTCAAGGCGGTTATGCGCTTTACCAAGCAGAACACAGCAGCCAAGACAGATTGTTTGTTACACGCAACAAATATTTAGTTATCTTCCTCCTTGACAAGAATAAAGGTGCTGCCTTTGTTTCCTCGAGATATCCGAAGTCTATCGCTCAACCAAGTGATATCAATCCATCCCTTGACCCAATCCCGAAAGAGAGGAGAGCGAAAGGGAACTGGGTATGGGACATTGATGGATCCAAAGTCAAACTTTCCTTCGTCAAAAACAAAGTCAATCCTAGAATCCGGGCGGGTCGGATCTGGCTCGGCCTCTTTTCCCACCAAGGAGACTCCCAAAATATTTAGACCCAACACTGTTCCGGTGCTTTTGCGTTCGGTTAGTTCCGCCAAAGGATACGCAGATGTGGATGCCAATGCATCCACTTTCAACTCGGCAGAATCACTGAATTTGACAACCTGACTCACGACCAGTTGATTGTCGGTATTGAAAATAATATCTTGGTAAATGGGAAATTTGCTGGTATCCACAGCCTTGCGCTGGATTGGGCTCGCGGTTTCAGCGTTGGTTGTGTAGAGCAATCGCCATCGACCGTAGACTTCTTTTGCAATGGCCGGCTGTGGAATACATGCTTCTTTCTGACTCTCTAGAGCAAGGACCAAAGAGTTGATTTCTTCCGAGTTGGCAAGACGTCCCTCAACATTCTCGATTGCTTCCAGCAGCTTGTCTTCAAGTTCAATGGCAGTGTTGGAGAGTTTGGCAGAAGTGGCGGCAGGCTGGAACGGCGATGTGAATTTCGGTAGCAAGCTATTCAGACTGAAGCAAGGAGAAACCAAGAGCAACAGCTGGGATACTAGCAGGATGTGCTTCATCTTTGTTGTTAGTTATTCCTCTTGGATTTGTTTGTGAGAGAACGGAGTTACGATGTGGTTAGCAGAGGAGGCTGTGGAGAATTTGACGAAGAGGAAGGAAATAGTGGTTGAGTCATTGGTTGAGCGATGACGTGGCCATCAAACGTATTATTGCTGGCCTCGGTCAGAAGAAAACCGGGGTTTAGAGCTGGTAGATATGTGGAAGCCAGCTACCGGTACAGGACCAGGCTTTTGATAAGCAAAGAAGTACCGATACTACATGTAGCTAGCTAGCCAACTGGGCATTCTCAACTCTTTACTTCCTGCGCCAGTCTAGCCGCAAAGTCAGCGGATTGCTTCGTGGGCCCGCCTCCGCATCCCAGCACGCCAAAGGTGAGATTCTGCAATACGACACCTTTGACGTCCGGGTCACTACCAGCGTACTCCTCCCACACACGCAAGTCGTATGCTTCGTCAAAGCCATTTTCTCGGCGTGTCTTGGTATCCTTGGGGTCAATCTTCATCCATTCGTCAACCTGTTTCATGTTGGCGAGTGCCGCAGCTGGGTTGTCGTGGTCCTTGAGCGCCTCCTTGTAATCTTTGCCAGGAAGGTAAGCCCTTCCCATGTTTCCAGGGATCCTGCGAAGACAGGAAAACCAAAAGAATAATGTTTGAGAGGAATCGAAGCCACCCACATGACACTGCAACTGCTATTGTAATTGCGTGCCCCCAGCAAACTTACATGGCCTTCCGGTTATCGTCAAAGGCTTTCTTCTTGTTCCAAGCACACCCCTTGAGGTTCTTGTATCGAGCGTAGCAAAAGTCATACATCCCAAACGCTTTCATGAGATTGTAACACCTGAACGCGGAGAGAAACTACTGAGAATACTAGAAGCTCCCAAGCGAAATCAAGGCAAGATGTTCCACCCACTGCCCGTACCAGAGAACGTGACCCATCGCAGTTCCACTAGTCGATTCGTTCTCGCACGTTGGTAGATTGAGCAATCCTTTCTCGTACCACTCCTTCCCGAGCTCCCTTTCCATTTGGGCGTCGATGCGTTGCTTGGCTGCTGCTAGCGCCTCTTTCGTGCCTTCTTTGGTGTACATTCGAGCCGCTGAAACGGCATCTTCCAAATCACACACACGCGAGAAACCAACGCTCGCGGTTTGGTGACCAGATTCCAACCCTGAGAGGATGCCAAATTCGATGGGAGTCATCTTGGGTCCCAATATTCGGGCAAACGTTTTACTGGGTTGGTACATGTGGCCTCCCTTGTCAATGGGGCTGATTAGAAAGGCACCCATGTCGAGTTCTTGAGCCCTCTTGACAGCATGTTTATTGCCGTGTCCACCAACACCATCCGGAGTTCCTTCGGCATGATAGCTACCCATGTAGTGGCAGTGATGGTTGACAAATGCAAACTTTTCCGAGTTGATAAGTTCCAGAATGTGATCCGCTGGACCATGCGTTGAGAAACCAATGTGTTTGATCTTTCCTTGTCTTTGGTATTCCAAGACTGCCGCCATGCAGGTATCCTCGCCTTCTGCGAGCAACCATTCGGTTTGTTCCTTCGTGGAGACACCTTTTCCAAGCGGCAATGCAAGCTACCGTGTAAGTGGGCACGTAGCGTCTGCTGGAAAATCCATGCAGGCAGAGGCCCTCTACTTACAATGAAAGGCAAACAGATCAAAGTATTCCAAATCCTTGAGATTGGCCCATGATTGTTCAAAGAGCTTCTCAAACTCTTTGCGAGTTGGTTTTGGGGCTACTTTTGTTTGCAAGATAAAGTCCTCTCTCTTGATCTCTCCGTTTCTGATCAAGCTGCCAAGAGCTTCGTTAAATTGATACTAGAATCCAGAGAATGAAACAGCATGAATGTCAGTTGCTTCCTTTAATCAGAGATAATCCATATATGATTGCACTTGCCTCGGAAGTCCCATACACCCTCGCAGTTTCAAAGTGGTTTATGCCCACTTTCAGACACAGCCGCACTGCATTCATGAGATTTTTTTGGCAGGGGCCCTTCAATACTCTGGATCGGCTTGGAGCCAGTTGCAAGTTGTCGGGACACCAGGTCTGTTGAATTCGCATGCCTCCACATGTAATAATGGGAATCTGGATCTCGGTTTTCCCAAATCTCAATTTGGGGCATTGGAAGCCAGAAGAAAGGACAGTCGCCTTTTCGCTGAGATCCTCTGCAATGTCAAGGATTTCCTTTTCTTCGAGCCCTTGAGAGTACCAAAAGTCCAGCTGGTTGATGCAGGAAGAAAACGTGTGAGCAGCATGATGCCATCACGATGCCGTTGTGATGGCAGTGACACTCACCTGTCGCACGATCTTGATGATGGACTCGGACGACGTGAATTTGTCCATGTGTTTGGCAATCACCCTCTTGACTTGTGGTCCCAGCGTATCATCTTGAAAGATATCTGGCAAATCGTCACTGACGATGGTAAACGAGCCCAAATCACGGAAACAAATGAGTGGGCAATGCTTCGATTCAAAAGCCAACACAACACACTAATAGCTTGCCTTTTCTTGGATCCCTTCATGCTTTCTGAAGTGTACAAGTAGACAAGTCCTGCGGTTGCTCCTGCCAAAGCTGTAGCAACTCCTATGGTTTCTTTGTTCATACTTGCTGGTACTGCACATTCACCTTGTTCAAAGAATGGAAGCAAGTGGAAATGGCTCCGAACTTCGTGCTGACGCACACTGGCCGTCTTTTGAAAATCAATGAAAATCAATGACAGCAATGAGCTGTTTTTACACCCTGGAGTGAGTCGCGGAGAGATGAGGAATAATGGTTGGAGCAAGTGGTTTGTGAGGAGAATTGACATTGAGTCATGGAACCGATAGATGACTCGACTCTCCAACGAATTCCAACATTCTGAAGTCGAGTCGAGTCATTGGCACGTGACAGCTTCAAAGATCTTACGGTACCGGTGCAGGTACCAGTACATTTTAAATTTTTACTCCTACGATGTATCGGCCGGGTACCGGTACAGTCGTACAGTAGAGACCTCATTTATTTTTTGTGCCTTCTTTCCGGTCTACGACTGCACTGTTCAAACTTTCCTTCGAGTAGCGATAGCTTGCAAGCAAAGACTTTGCTCTCACCTCAAACCGATACCGGTACCCTACGAGTATCGGTACAGTTTCGTGAAACAATTAGAGTCTGGAGTAGTGGAAGGACTCGACTCTTGGTCAACAATTCCAGCTGAACGGGCCGAAATAATGAAACCAGGTTTCTCTAGTAGGGCAAAAGCTTTCCTCTGGACTTGGCTTCCTCTTCAAGGAACTAGGAATGCACGATTCGAGTCAGCACTTTTAAAAAACATGGTTTCCTGGCTTGATAGATTTAAAGATGCTAACCCCGCTACTAGTATCTAAGTATTCGATACAAGCAGACCATGCATGCTTCAGAATCCAAAGGCTGTACCGTAGTGTAGGACTCGTCATTGCTTCTTGTACTAAAAGTGGCCTTCAAAAGAGGAATGTTCCCATTTCATTCCCATGGCACGGGAGTACACGCTCTTGAGAGGAAACGGTTCTTATTACCTGCCCATAGCACCTGTAGAGCGAGGTCCGGTCATTCATTCTCCAGTGTTTTCGCATGGCCTCGAAGCATATTGTGTAATTGCTGTTGTGAGAGTTGGCTTCCGTGCTTTATTAGGAGGAAAAGAATCATAGTGAGAAGCATTTTAGCAAGCTCCCCGCGGACGGACATGATGGAGTGGTTGCTTTGCTTCTTGTACCGTACTGTACCATTTCTATCTCGATCTAGCTATGCGCACCCAGTAGTAGAAGCCAACAATGCATTTGGCTGGGTTCAGCATGAAGAAGCAAGTCGCTTGGTGCCCATGTAGCATCGATATCCAGAATCCATACTGTAGCCTGGTTCTCTTTTCCCTCCAGGCTTTCTTCGCTCTGACAGTGGGCAGGTGCACAAGTGCAAAAGCCGGATTGCAGTTTCACTGCACTGAATGGCCACGTAGTGCCAAAAGATGAGCTTCGGTTTACGTTTCTTCTCTCTCTCTAGCTAGCTAGCTAGCTAGCTTGCGATTCGAATTACAATCATTTGGACCCCTCGGATTAGTCTAGGAGCTTTCGGTGAACTTGTGTGTTCTGATGGGACTGAAACCCAAGACTTTGACTTTGATTTATTTGTTCCGAACAATGTTCCGGACGCTCCAGCCAACGAACAACCGTGACTCAAGAAATGGTTCACTTCCGACTGCTGAGGGGAATAAGGAACTGTCCGGAAGAAAGACAGTAAGTGTAGCGTCAGTGCTCACAATAATCAAACAGCAACGGATCTTGATATCTCTCTTCGGAGACCATATTATCACGAAGCACAGTTGTCAACCCCTTGGCACAAGAACTGCTATCTCTGTCAACCTGACAAGGAAGAAGACCCAAGCATCAGCTACCCTTCCCATTGTCGATTGCTTTCGCATCCTCATCTTACTTTCTCTCATTCTAGCTGTCCTTGACGCTATTATCTATCTATCTGGCACAATGACAAGCAGAGCAGCAAATAATGACGAATATACAGAACCTTTGAGCTCTGCGGCACTGGCGGCTCAGCTCAATCTTCCCGCCTCTGTCGCTGATCCAGCGTTGTTGACCTACCGGTCGGTGGGTATCGGCTGCTTTGGCGTTCTCATGAGGTTCGGTGGCATGCCTTTGGAAAAGATCGCCCTGTTTATGAACTCCAGTCAAGTATCCGGCAAGGGACAGTTTGGACAAGCCATCCAGCTCACGTTCAAAGATGGAGCCCTCGCACCCTACCGGGTAGTGGGACGTGCTTCTCTTGTGGCATGGTTCTTTCAATACAGTGTCATGGGATTTGCCTTTCAGCTGGTCGATCAAGGACTCTCCAAGATGATGGGAGTACCTGCGACTCCGTATGGAAGTGAACTCATGAAGCCACCCGGCAGCAGCACCGGTCAGGAAGGAGACCAAGCATCACTCGACTTTCGCATCAAGTCGGCCGCCAAGACACTGTTGGCCCCGATTCTGGCAGCCAGTCTAGAGTCCAAAGTCAGCAACCGAGCAGAAGTGCAACGATACTTTGGAAAGCAACAATTTGCCACTATCGAGTCCAACTTGCTCGCACAAAGGAGCTACCCACTGCTCTCTCGCATGGCTGGGCCTGCATTTTTCCCGTCTGCCATGAGGAACACCATCATGTGTCAGACCACCTTTGTCTTGACTCCCATCACCTACAAGCTATACTTCCCACAAGAGCACAAGACCAAATCCAGCCTCTTTTGGTATGGCTTGTCCATGAACATTTTTGTGGGTAACGTCGCCGCCATTACCCAACAAGCACTCTGGGGACGATCCTTGGATATGTTGGCCGAAAAGGGACGCATTGACTATTCTGCTGTCATTCGTCAAGGGCTCCACAAGGAGGGCATCGCAGCCTTCTTTACTGTTCCCAAATGGGGCAGTCGTGTCCTGATGAACGCTCCGGCTCAAGGTGTCTTGCCATGGTTCTACAATGATGTCTTGCCCTTGGGCGAAAGGACCGTCTTGGCGGCCGTCAAGACGTGTGTGTACGAACCCTTCTGGAACGAGGTCGAGCATACCACTACGGCGCGCCTTCCCGAGGCCGTCAAGGTGGAAACACAGGGCCCTCCACGCTTCACTGCTAACTCCCCAAGATCATGAGTGGGTACCGAGCAGAAAGAACTCCGCACAACCCAAGCTACCATTACATTTTTGCACGTTTTGCTACTACATTTTTGCACCATGCACTTTTGACCGCGCTTTTATACATTTTTTCATCGACCAAGGAACATTGCAGTTGAAAGGCTACCGTAACCTGCATTCATTGCATGATTTTGATTTGACTTTTTCGTTATACATATGCGGGAAGTTTGAAGTGCACGCTTGTCTCTAGGCACAGAGTGGTTGCCGTGACCCAGCTGTTACTTCATAGCTTAACTTATTTAAAATCTCGTATAACGATACACTTTGACCCGTTTTGACCCATAACGAAAAATTCCTTTCACCAGTAGTTCTTCGCCAGTGGGCACAGCTTTTCTTGCTCCCTCCTGTGCAAGTTTTCACTCGTGATGATTGATTGAACCCGAGCCCACTCTCTTTCCCATCACTAGCTAGCCCGTGGTTATGGCAAATGTGGCCAAAGAAGAAGTGCCCGTGTCCACCGTGACGGAGCAACTGTCCCCGTTCGGAGAGGAGGGCTGGGGTTTCCCATCATCGTGTGTCGCTGGCCATAAGGTTAGTTGCGCTGATTGTCCTGTGGCACCTGTATTGGCCCTCCAGGTGCCGCTGAAACGAAGTGACCCAGGTTCCTCGCCTTGCTGTCGGCAGAAAAAGCCCGATGACACTACTTTTCTTGTTCTGCAACAATTGTCAATGTCTTCTTGCACCCAATAGCATCTTCCAGAAAAGGGGCACAGGTATCCTTCTGTGATTTCAAAGGTACCATGCGGGCTCGTACCGTAGCCATCTAGAGAAAGCAATCGCTGATCTTGGATATCTGACCTTTGGCTTTCGGCACTACTGTTGTTGCTTTCCTTTTCACATTCTTCCAAGTCCTTCACTCTGTTGCTGACATTGTCGTATGTTCTGCTGGCTGGAGGATTGCTATCGTGTTGTTGCCGTGAGCATTGTTTTCTCTCGGACCAAATTGCTTCATCAATGACGACCAGGACACCTTGAGTTTCAATTTCATGATCACCAATGTTCCGCCGTAGTCTAGAACGATGAAACCATCCTCGATAGATCTCGGGCAAAACTCGCGTCTGATAAAAACTCGAATCCGAGTATCGGCATTGAAAGTGATATTCATGACGGCCACCTAATAGAGGAAGAATAGAACAACAATCATCGCACCTTTGTTGTCGTCGTTTGGCGTGATGATGGTCTTGCAACTGCTTCTTGGCTCGTTCTTTAAAGTCATGATATTCCCTCATGGCCCGAACAGCCTTGATGGATTCCATTGCCACAATTATCATCGCCAATGCAAACACAAACACGGCAATGATGAGTTCCAGTGGAAGACGCATTCCACCAACATTGTTCGAGTCATCCTTGTTGGATCCAAGCAACGGTGCCGCGTTGCCCGTTGCATTGTACATGGCTGTGCTGTCAGTGTCATTGCTCTGCCCCATTTCCATGGCCTCGGTTGTCTTGTGACACAAACAACAGAGCAACGTTTTGATAGAAAGAAAGCACTGATTCTGATAATGATTGTGGTACTGTAGCAGCCAGAGCTGCTACCACTACCTCTCTTGCAGTTCATATTCTATGCTGCGATAGTTATAACAGAAGAACACGCCATGGTCGTCTCTGTGTCAGGATTCGAATTATTCATGATTGAATCATTCGATGCGTTCCGTGTATGACTGCTGACTGCTGACGCAGCCTTGGTCGCCTCCTCTGTGCCTCCTAAGCTGCCCCTCACTCTCCCCCTTAGACAACTTCCCTACTTTAACCCCCCCCCCCCCACCAACAAACACACCTCCTCTTTTCACAAGTTTGCCCCAATCCATGTCTACCTTCTGGCTAGCTGTAAGATGCAGAACACCAGCGAGTTCTTGTTCGTAAGGAATGCAAGCCACTATGCCAGAAATGCAAGCTAGATCTATGTCAATGATTCATGGTAAATGTTGATTGCGTACAAATTGGTGATGGAACATGCATCAATATGTGTAATAGAAAATTTGAAAATTTTGAACACTCTTGTGGACTTAAAGTAGTTTTTCTTTGGAGAACACACTTTGGATTGAAGGCGTGGGTTCGTTTGGGCGAACGTAAAATGTGCGTGGCTTCAACAATACTATGACTGGCCAAAGCCTAAAATTCATCCTTCAGCCTTGATCCAAACCCACCCACACATGGACCACAGTAGTCATTCTTGTAGTAGCTGATAATGTCACTCTGGTCTTCATGAAGGCACAAAGTCTGATATCCCTGGTAGGCGGAATAGTGACAGATGTATACCATGTCTTCAACGTCACCACAGGGAAAATCTACTGATGCACAATATGGTTCATCCTCTTCACCATATGGGTCCATCTGTACCTTCCATCTTGTTGGAAGCTTGCCTAAATCAGGGGCACTCTCTTGCACTTTGGTGGATGCAGATTCTGCGCTTCTTGAGTTTTCCACATTGCCATCTACATGTGCCTTTAAAGCTGCATTTGACACTACCTTCTCTCCTGCCTGCAACTTAGGCTGATCTTGTCTGTCATGATCATCTGAAAAATCAATATGAACAGGCTCTCCAGCATCAAGTTTTCTCCTATCACCATTGCAAAGTCCGCAGTATGTTCCATCACCCCAGTTGTAGTCCAACTTCTTACAGAAGGATTTCTCCTTTCCGTTCGGTAGAATGTGGCAAGCTTGAACTCTTTGCAAGCCACCACCATTGTCACAAGTCCAACCAGCTGCATAGCAAGCAGCAGCATCAAACCCATCTTTTGAAGGAGCAGCAGTAGGGGGCACAGGAGCTGGGCTTGGAGGTTCATTAGGAGCACAATTGGGCAAAGTACTTGGGGACAAGTCCGCCAATTTCCGTCTGTCACTGTCACAAATTCCACAGTATGTTCCATCACCCCAGTTATAGTCCAACTTCTTGCAGAATGATTTCTCTTGCCCATTGGGTAGAATATGACAAGCTTGAACCCTTTGCAAACCCCCGCCATTATCACAAGTCCAACCAGCCGCATAGCATGAAGCTGCATCAAACCCACCATTAGATGGAGCAGAAGTGGGAGGCAATGGTCTTGAACTTGGAGAGGCACTTGCTTCACTACACAGCTTGGGAGGTATACTTGGACTGATGGACGGGCTCTGACTTGGTTTCACACTCGGGCCATCACTGGGTGAAGCACTGGGGCCTTGGCTGGGACCAGAGCTCGGCGATGCACTGGGAGCGCTTGACGGGCCAAGACTGGGGGCAGAACTGGGAGAGACGCTGGGTTGCACACTCGGTGCAATGCTAGGGCTTCCAGATGGACTGCCACTGGGACCAATGGATGGGCCGATGCTGGGGCTGCCACTGGGAGATCTGCTTGGACTTTTGCTGGGAGTGGCACTGGGGACAGCAGAAGGAACCCCGCTAGGGCTGCCACTTGGGGCGGAACTTGGTTCATAACTGGGGGTGTTGCTTGGGGTTTGGCTGGGAGTCACAGAGGGCGATGAGCTCGGAGGAGCAGAAGGAGCAATACTTGGTGCGCCGCTTGGACTGGAACTGGGCCTACTGCTTGGCCCTGAGCTGGGGCTGATGCTTGGGCCCTCACTTGGTACAGAGCTTGGGCTCATTGTTGGTGCAGAACTGGGGCTCTCACTGGGCGACAAGCTGATTGTAGGGACTGCACTGGGCAGGCCACTGGGTTGAGGGCTGCGCGTTGGAGAGTCGCTGGGGCTTGCGCTGGGTCTGACACTGGGGCCCACACTGGGACTGGAGCTGGGGGACCTAGACGGACTTGCAGATGGAGAGCCAGACGGGGAAGCGCTGGGATCGGAACTTGGGGATGCACTGGGCCGTGAGCTGGGATCCAAGCTGGGCGAAGCACTAGGGGCATGGCTAGGAACCATGCTTGGGTCCGCACTGGGACTGATCGACGGGCTCTGACTTGGTTTCACACTCGGGCCATCACTGGGTGAAGCACTGGGGCCTTGGCTGGGACCAGAGCTCGGCGATGCACTGGGAGTGCTTGACGGGCCAAGACTGGGGGCAGAACTGGGAGAGACGCTGGGTTGCACACTCGGCGCAACGCTAGGGCTTCCCGATGGACTGCCACTGGGACCAATGGATGGGCCGATGCTGGGGCTGCCACTGGGAGATCTGCTTGGACTTTTGCTGGGAGTGGTACTGGGACACAGAAGAACCCCGCTAGGGCTGCCACTGGGGCGGAACTTGGTTCATACTGGGGGTGTTGCTTGGGTTGGCTGGGAGTCACGAGGGCGATGAGCTCGGAGGAGCAGAAGGAGCAATGCTTGGATCGCACTTGGTGCGCCGCTTGGACTGGAACTGGGCCTACTGCTTGGCCTGAGCTGGGGCTGATGCTTGGGCCCTCACTTGTACAGAGCTTGGGCTCATTGTTGGTCAGAACTGGGCTCTCACTGGGCGCAAGCTGATTGTAGGGACTGCGCTGGGCAGGCACTGGGTTGAGGGCTGCCCGTGGAGAGTCGCTGGGGCTTCGCTGGGTCTGACACTGGGGCCCACACGGACTGGAGCTGGGGGACCTAGAGGACTTGCAGATGGGAGCCAGACGGGGAAGCGCTGGATCGGAACTTGGGGATGCACTGGGCCGTGAGGTGGGATCCAAGCTGGGGAAGCACTAGGGGCATGGCTAGGACCATGCTTGGGTCCGCAATGGGACTGATCGACGGGCTCTGACTTGGTTTCACACTCGGGCATCACTGGGTGAAGCACTGGGGCCTTGGCTGGGACAGAGCTCGGCGATGCACTGGGAGCGCTTGACGGGCCAGACTGGGGCAGAACTGGGAGAGACGCTGGGTTGCACACTCGGCGCAACGCTAGGGCTTCCCGATGGACTGCCACTGGGACCAATGGATGGGCCGATGCTGGGCTGCCACTGGGAGATCTGCTTGGACTTTTGCTGGGAGTGGTACTGGGAACATCAGAAGGAACCCCGCTAGGGCTGCCACTTGGGGCGGAACTTGGTTCATAACTGGGGGTGTTGCTTGGGGTTTGGCTGGGAGTCACAGAGGGCGATGAGCTCGGAGGAGCAGAAGGAGCAATGCTTGGATCGCTACTTGGTGCGCCGCTTGGACTGGAACTGGGCCTGCTGCTTGGCCCTGAGCTGGGGCTGATGCTTGGGCCCTCACTTGGTACAGAGCTTGGGCTCATTGTTGGTGCAGAACTGGGGCTCTCACTGGGCGCCAAGCTGATTGTAGGGACTGCGCTGGGCAGGCCACTGGGTTGAGGGCTGCCCGTTGGAGAGTCGCTGGGGCTTGCGCTGGGTCTGACACTGGGGCCCACACTGGGACTGGAGCTGGGGGACCTAGACGGACTTGCAGATGGAGAGCCAGACGGGGAAGCGCTGGGATCGGAACTTGGGGATGCACTGGGCCTTGAGCTGGGATCCAAGCTGGGTGAAGCACTAGGGGCATGGCTAGGAACCATGCTTGGGTCCGCACTGGGACTGATCGACGGGCTCTGACTTGGTTTCACACTCGGGCCATCACTGGGTGAAGCACTGGGGCCTTGGCTGGGACCAGAGCTCGGCGATGCACTGGGAGCGCTTGACGGGCCAAGACTGGGGGCAGAACTGGGAGAGACGCTGGGCTGCACACTCGGTGCAACGCTAGGGCTTCCAGATGGACTGCCACTGGGACCAATGGATGGGCCGATGCTGGGGCTGCCACTGGGAGATCTGCTTGGACTTTTGCTGGGAGTGGCACTGGGGACAGCAGAAGGAACCCCGCTAGGGCTGCCACTTGGGGCGGAACTTGGTTCATAACTGGGGGTGTTGCTTGGGGTTTGGCTGGGAGTCACAGAGGGCGATGAGCTCGGAGGAGCAGAAGGAGCAATGCTTGGATCGCTACTTGGTGCGCCGCTTGGACTGGAACTGGGCCTGCTGCTTGGCCCTGAGCTGGGGCTGATGCTTGGGCCCTCACTTGGTACAGAGCTTGGGCTCATTGTTGGTGCAGAACTGGGGCTCTCACTGGGCGACAAGCTGATTGTAGGGACTGCGCTGGGCAGGCCACTGGGTTGAGGGCTGCCCGTTGGAGAGTCGCTGGGGCTTGCGCTGGGTCTGACACTGGGGCCCACACTGGGACTGGAGCTGGGGGACCTAGAAGGACTTGCAGATGGAGAGCCAGACGGGGAAGCGCTGGGATCGGAACTTGGGGATGCACTGGGCCGTGAGCTGGGATCCAAGCTGGGTGAAGCACTAGGGGCATGGCTAGGAACCATGCTTGGGTCCGCACTGGGACTGATCGACGGGCTCTGACTTGGTTTCACACTCGGGCCATCACTGGGTGAAGCACTGGGGCCTTGGCTGGGACCAGAGCTCAGCGATGCACTGGGAGCGCTTGACGGGCCAAGACTGGGGGCAGAACTGGGAGAGACGCTGGGCTGCACACTCGGTGCAACGCTAGGGCTTCCAGATGGACTGCCACTGGGACCAATGGATGGCCGATGCTGGGGCTGCCACTGGGAGATCTGCTTGGACTTTTGCTGGGAGTGGCACTGGGGACAGCAGAAGGAACCCCGCTAGGGCTGCCTTGGGGCGGAACTTGGTTCATAACTGGGGGTGTTGCTTGGGGTTTGGCTGGGAGTCACAGAGGGCGATGAGCTCGGAGGAGCAGAAGGAGCAATGCTTGGATCGCTACTTGGTGCGCCGCTTGGACTGGAACTGGGCCTGCTGCTTGGCCCTGAGCTGGGCCTGATGCTTGGGCCTTCACTTGGTACAGAGCTTGGGCTCATTGTTGGTGCAGAACTGGGGCTCTCACTGGGCGCCAAGCTGATTGTAGGGACTGCGCTGGGCAGGCCACTGGGTTGATGGATATTTGTTGGGAAATTGGTGGAAGTTATGGTTGGACTTGTGGTAGTAACTGGACTGTCAGAGCCAATGGTTGGGGTGTTTGGAGTGTCGTTGTTGCTGGAATTGGGTGCTTCAGAAGATGTTGTTGTGGGAGCACCCATGCTTGGGGAGCTGGGCAAAGCAATGGTTGGACTTGCGGTAGTGGCTGGGCTGCTAGAGGCCATTGTTGCCGCGCTTACTGGTCCCGTCGTTGGAGTGCTACTGCTGCTGGAATTCGGTGCACCAAAAATTCCTGTTGTGGGCACACTCATACTTGGCGTTCTGGAAGCGTCAATGGTTGGACTTGAAGTACTTGCTGGATTGTTTGAGCTTTGTGTTGCTGTTGGCCTTGTACCTTGGAATGCTGGGTTCTTTGTTGCTGGTTCGTTTACAGTATTTGGTGCATTTGTGGGCTGAACAGCACCATTGTTGCAGGGTCCACAGTTTCCTGCCTCTGCAAAAGATTTTGATTTTGTAGTGAGGTTAATGGATTGTTTTGCTTTTATTCTTTGTCAAGTACTTACCCAAGCTCTTTAGCAGTGCAACTTGTTCCCAGGTTACACAAATGCTTCCCATTAGACCTACAAAGTCGAAACAAAACACAACCCTTTCAGATTTGTCATGTGCTTCAAGAACACAACTTGGAGGCGTAAATGCACAGGCATTGTGTGTGGTAGTTGGTTGTTGACTCTGGATTGGTTCCATATCCAAGTTCTCAGTGGGTAGAAAGGTAAATGTCGAGGTTTCACTTGTGGTGGGCTCAAATGATTGATACATGCTTTGAATCAAACTGGATTTCATTGATGGACTCGGGCTTGGGGCCAAACTGAAAGAGTCACTGGTTGACACAGTAGGCCCAATAGTAGGCTTTCTAGTGAGACTGTCACTTGGTCCTATGGAGGGGATGAGACTGGGGTTGCCACTAGCAGAGATGCTTGGACTGCTGCTGGGAGTCAGAGTGGGATCAAAAGCAACCTCACTGGGACTGCCACTAAGGGCAGAGTTAAGCAGAGTACTTGGGTTTTGGCTTGGTCGAGAAAACAATGTGCTGCTGGGTTGCTCACTGAACAAGACTGCTGGCATGCTGTGTGGATACGTCATCGGGCTTGCACTACCAGTGCAAAGTCCACAGCCACCAGCCTCTTTTGAAGACCAGGGCAATACTTGTTTAGTGGCACAGAGCAGGAATCCACAATTAAAATTTTGAAAAACGTACCGATTGACTCCAAAAATGCCAACTCTTTCCATGTGACACAAACGTCGCCTTTGAGACCCTGAAAATCTATGCAAAAGAATATACGATCTACTCCATCATCAGGCTCATATAAACAAGATGGAGGAGCAAAATCACACATGAAACCAAAACTGGGAGCTCCACTTGCAGCTCCACTGGGATTTGCAGTTGACATGGGAGTTGGGCTGTCAGTGCCAACTGTTGGGGTGGTTCCAGCTCCAGTAGTTGGAGTGCCACCAATGCCCAAAGAGGGTGCCACAGAAGATGTTGTTGTGGGAGCACTCATGCTTGGGGAGTTGGGCAAAGCAATGGTGGGACTTGCGGTAGTGGCTGGGCTGTAAGAGGCCACCGTAGGATCGCTCCCTGGTCTCATGGTTGGAGTGTCATTGCTGCCGGAATTGGGTGCCCCAGAAGATCCAGTGGTTGGACCACCCACGCTTGGGGAGCTGGGCGAGGCAACAGTGGGACCAGCTGGGCCGCCAGAGCCGATGGTCGGGGTGGATCCTGCTCCAGTGGGGAGTGTGTTGCTGCCGGAATTGGGTGCCCAGAAGATCCAGTGGTTGACCACCCACGCTTGGGGAACTGGGCGAGGCAACGGTGGGACCAGCTGGGCTGCCAGAGCCGATGGTCGGGGTGGATCCTGCTCAGTGGTTGGAGTGTCGTTGCTGCCGGAATTGGGTGCCCCAGAAGATCCAGTGGTTGGACCACCCACGCTTGGGGAGCTGGGCGAGGCAACGGTGGGACAGCAGTGGCGCTGGGCGCCAGAGCCGATGGTCGGGTGGATCTGCTCCAGTGGTTGGAGTGTCTTGCTGCCGGAATTGGTGCCCCAGAAGATCCAGTGTTGGACCACCCACGCTTGGGGAGCTGGGCGAGCAACGGTGGGACAGCTGGGTTGCCAGAGCCGATGGTGGGGTGGATCCTGCCCAGTGGTTGGAGTGTGTTGTGCCGAATTGGGTGCCCCAGAAGATCCAGTGGTTGGACCACCCACGCTTGGGGACTGGGAGGCAACGGTGGGACCAGCGTGGCCAGCTGGGCTGCCAGACGATGGTCGGGGTGGATCCTGCTCCAGTGGTGGAGTGTCGTTGCTGCCGAATTGGGTGCCCCAGAAGATCCAGGGTTGGACCACCCACGCTTGGGGACTGGGCGAGGCAACGGTGGACCAGCTGGGTGCCAGGCCGATGGTCGGGGTGGATCCTGCTCAGTGGTTGGAGTGTCGTTGCGCCGGAATTGGGTGCCCAGAAGATCAGTGGTTGGACCACCCACGCTTGGGAGCTGGGCAGGCAACGGTGGGACCGCTGGGCTGCCAGAGCCGATGGTCGGGGTGGATCCTGCTCCAGTGGTGGAGTGTCGTTGCTGCCGGAATTGGGTGCCCCAGAAGATCCAGTGGTTGGACCACCCACGCTTGGGGAGCTGGGCGAGGCAACGGTGGGACCAGCTGGGCTGCCAGAGCCGATGGTCGGGGTGGATCCTGCTCCAGTGGTTGGAGTGTCGTTGCTGCCGGAATTGGGTGCCCCAGAAGATCCAGTGGTTGGACCACCCACGCTTGGGGAGCTGGGCGAGGCAACGGTGGGACCAGCTGGGCTGCCAGAGCCCATGCTTGGTCTTGTAGTGGTTTCTACTCCTGTGGTTTGAGTGTCATTGCTGCTGGAATTGGGTGCGCTAGAAGAACCTGTTGTGGGAGCACTGATGTTTGTGGAGCTGGGTAAAGCAATTGTGGGACTTGTGGTAGCTGTGGAGCTGTCAGATCCCACTGTTGGTATGATACCTGCTCCCGTGGTTGGGGGGGAACTACTGCTGGAATTGGGTATACCAGATGATCCTGTTGTGGGAGTAGTTATTTGTGGGGAGCTGGGCAAAGCAATGATGGGACTTGTGGTACCAGTAGTGCCTTGGCTGTCCGATCCCACCGTTGGTGTATTTGCTGCTCCTGTAGTCTGAGAGGGAATGGAATTGGGTGTAGCTGAAGATCCTGTTGTGGGAGCACTTATGCTCGGGGAACTTGATGTAGCAATGGTGGGATTTGTTGAACCAGGAGAACTGTCAGATCCCCCTGTTGGTGCATTTCCTGATCCTGTGGTTGGGGAGCTGCTGCCACTGGAATTGGGCGAACCAGAAGATCCTGATGTCTGAGCACTCGTGCTTGGGAAGCTGATTGAAACAATGTTGGGACCTGTGGGACCACCTGGTTTGCCAGGAACCATGGGTGGAGCGCTTCCAACTCCGGTGGTTGGACTGCCGCTGCTGCCAGAACTGGGTAGGCTAGAAGAACCTGTTGTGGGAGCACCAATGTTTGGGGAGCTGGGCAAAGCAATGGTGGGACTTGTGGTAGCTGTGGGGCTTTCAGAGGTCGCCGATGGTGCGTTTCCTGATCCTATGGTTGGAGAGCTGCTGCTAATGGAATTTGGTGCCCCAGCAGATCCTGTTGTGGGGGCACCCATGCTGGGGGAGCTGGGTGAAGCAATCAGGGGACTTGTGGGAACTGCTGGGCTTTCAGAGCCCACCGTTGGTCTTGCAGATTCCTCAGTTGGGGATCTACTGATGTTGTTAATGGTACTGGGGTTCATTGTAGGATAAGCTTTTGAGGGCATGCTTGTGTCTTCTTGGATTGGTTTGGGGTACAATGTTGGTTCATCCATCAAAGTTAGGGCAGAAGGAGGGCTACCTTCCAAAGGATCATCGATTGTTTGGCATTGACAAGGAAGTATAGCTTTATAACTGATGGTGTATGTATGCTTGTTGCTCCAATCAATGCAAGCTTGGGGAAAGCTGGTTGATTCAGCTGTGAACTTGTCATCATCCACATACAGCAAAACTTCTGCATTATGCTGAGTGCAGGCGGCTTCATAGTATTTTGTTGTTCCCCAGGGTATTTTTTCCATTGCATTGCATACTTGCTTTGGGTTTCCACCATCTTCCAGAGAAGGGTACAAAACCCCCAGCCAATTGATCTCCCCACTCTCCTTGAATGTCTGGGAGACTGAGAAGCTGACGGATTCATTGTTGTAGGCCTGGATCATAATGGGTGGAAGCTGTGGTATGTAGGTGGAATCCTGTGGTATCACAATAGCTAAACACTTTGTGGTGTGGATTGCTGATGCAGGCATTGGCAAATCTTGCAACTGTGTATTGAATGGCATAAGGGAAGGCTCCTTCAAGTCTCCCTCGATGCTAGGGGATAATGTAGGGTTCCCCAGCAATGAAAGGGCAGAAGGAGAAATGTCTGGTTCAGTTATACTGTTTGTTTGGCAGTGACAAGGAAGAATTGCTTTGAAGCTTTCAGTATAACCCTTGTTGTTGTGCCAACCATTGCAGGCGCCAGGAAACGTATTTGACACATTTCCCAAGGTGCCATAGAGCAAATAGAGTAAAACATCTGACGTCGCTTGTTTGCAAGCAGCTCGAAAAAACAGAGTCTTTCCCCAGGGTAAATTTACACTTTCATCACAGACCAGCTTGGCAGTTCCGCCCTCTTCTGCAGATTTGTAAGCAACTCCCATCCAACTGATGCCGCCAGATTCCTTGAATGTTTGTGACACAGAAAAGCTGACATAATCCTCATCATAGGAAAGAATCTCAATGGGTGGTAGCTCTGGGGTCACATTCCCATGTTGCCTTTGCAGAGAAACCATGCACCCAGCTGTGGGCCCGGTCTCCGGTGTCTGTGAAGGAGTCAAGGTTTCATTTTCTCCAGTCGGTACAGCTGTACTTTCATTGAATGGCGGGACCACAAACGGAGTGGCACTGAAGGGCACAAACGTGGGAGCGTAGGTACTATTATCACAAAAGTCACACGGCAAGTATGCCATGTAACTGATCAAATAGCCCGAAGAATCCTTCCAAGGATTGCAAAACGTGGATGCTTGCTCATTAATTGGTGAGTCCAAGGTCACATCATAGAATGAGAGCAGAACGTGAGCAGCGCCGTTTCGGCAAAGTGCATCGTAGTACTTGGTCGAGCCCCAGACCACATCATCGAACCTATCGCAAGTGATGCCGCCTTCCAACGCAGGAAAAACAACAGCCATCCCATTGACGATTCCTTCCTTGATAGTCTGGGATACCGAAAACTTTACCGTGGCTCCATCGGAGTACAGCAAATCAACAGGAGGAAGGCCTGGTACAAGATGTTCAGTGTCGTCTCCTGTCGGCTCGATGCGAGTTAGGTTCACATCTTCGCAAGGAATAAAATCGATTTCCAACCCAGTGTCATGGTCTTCACGAAGATCCGTTGAGCCAAACATTTCCTTCGGGTCGAAAAGTATTGGATCACAAGTACAGGGGAGTCGAGCTTGATATCCCACAGTTTTTGTTGAGCTGGGTTCGGTAGTGGTTTCCCATTCGTCACAATATTTTGGCAATTCTACCGTGTCGCCACCAGCTGGCAATTCACTTGAATAGAAATATAACTCAATGTCGGCAAATCCATCGAATCCACAGGCGGCGGCATAATATCTAGTGGCGCCCCAGGGAACTTGGTTCTTTCGGTCGCACAACATGAAGATTCCTGGTGTTCTCCGAATGCCAGGGTATACCAGCGCCATTCCATCCACCAAGCGATCCTCCATGAGTGTTTGGCTCACAGAAAAGTGAACTGCACCCACCTGAGATTGATCCTTTGCCGCACGGACCAACTGAATGGGAGGTAGCTCTGGGAATGTCTGGCTTGTAGCACTAACCCCGCCAATGGGTTCTAGAGACAAGGTCCCCTGACAACCATCATGTTCGGCCGTCCCTTCGTTGGCGCCTTGGTATGTAAAGGGAGGGCGAGTAACAGTGACATCAAAGTTAATGGAATCAATGTAGAAGAGGTGCTCATCGGGATCTGCTTCCTCACTCGGTCTGGAAATGCTACCAAAAGCATTGTGCTGTTGATTCTCATCCGTCGGTCTGGAAATGCTCCCAAAAACATTGTGTTGATTGACTTCTTCTCCGCCATTGGGGTGGGTAAGTGGTGCCGTCGTGACATGATGATAATATCCTGGCGCAGGGGTATCTGGACGTTGACAAAAGCGGTTGTCGATCTCTCGATTTCCCAAGCACTCAAAGTAGGCATCGAAGTCGTCCTCGCCGTTGCTGTTGATGAGGTTGGCGGTTCCCGAAGCTCCAGTTGGTTGCTCATTTATTTCTATCCCTAATGATGGGCTGCTCGTGGTGGTTGCCTTCTCACAACCTGGGAGCTCTGGCTCATCGATGCAATCAATGGGCCAGGGAACAACGGTGTCATGCTCCTCACGAATCATTGGGGCAAGTGTTGGAGGGCACAAAAGGTTCAAAGTCTCGGGATCGTCGTAGTCGCAGCTGACGCCCTTTCTCGACTCTGAATTTTGTTTCTGCCTGTAGAGGAACCAGTAGAACCAGAACTGGCGACGCTCGTACTTGGAAGGAAGCGAGCGGACAAAGGTCAAGAAATCTTGAGCAGTTGCGGCTGGAGGAATCAGGGAAATTACCAGAGCGCAACATCCCCAGCGGATAAACCGAGTATTCAGAGCGCTTCTTGCGCTCTTCTTGGTTGCAATTAACATGGTAGTGTAGCTGAAGGATGAAAGATGCCAGCGAGATATTCTGTTTTATCGATGGGTGATAACAAAGGAAAGATGCTGGAGGCAACTAGTGCGTTTATTTTCTGTGTTTTTGCTCTTTGTTGGGGAGGAAGTGATGAAAAGGTTGATAGTTGAGAGAGCTGTTGACAGCGATTTGGCATGAGTGGGGAGGGGTGGAAGATGATGATGAAGCTTTCGTTGGTGGCATCTTCGGGTGAAAAAATACGCCGAGAACCAACGAAAGCTTCTATAAAAGAACGCAAATAATCATCAGGTTTGTTAATTAAAGGCCATGATGTCCAATGCAAAAAAGAAGGGAGGGGCAGTCGAACATAGTGTAGAATACTGTAAGAGGGTTCTTATAAATCAGCCATCTACAGTGGAACTCAATAACTTACTTGCTTAAGTAATGGAGATGTGATGGTTTAGCTGGAGGTGTCACTGTAGATAATGCCTGTTGTTTAGGCATTGCTGGTACTGGTGGTACTGCATGTACCGTACCGAGTAGCTTTTAGTGCTGACGTTCGGTACCGGTACGGACGTACGCACTCGCTCCTCCTCCAAGGGCTCTTCAAGCAAGACACGACCCCAATTTTACAAGAAATCAACAACCTCAAGAAGAGCAAGAGCAACCGCCTCGAATGGATCAGAACGTCTATGTCTTACCATCGATTTACCAACCTGAGAGAGATGTGCATGGGCGACCTATCAAGGAAGCTCACCAAAGATGCCATCTCCGCAGTGATTAGAAACGAACCGTCTACTTAAGGGTAAGGCAGGGACCCGAAGGTCGGAGGACTGACCGAGGGCTTAAGGGAGGGCGCAAGCCCGACTGCCCGATGGTCAGTCCGGAGACCAATGGGGCACAGACGTCCTTAAGTAGCTGGTTCGTTTCGAATGGAATGATAACGGCTGGTTTTGTATTTTAACGGTCCGTCTGTGTAGAACTCCGTACAAACCTACCACTGTACCACTTCCCCAATACAAAACCTGCCGGTTCGTTCAGTTCCAAAACGAAACTTGCAACTGCATGCCAGGGAAGAAGAGAAACGGCCAATGCCGATTCGACAACCACTGTAGAAACAAACTGGATCCTAGTCTGGAGGGGAGGTTTACAACCTCTATGACCCATATTGACATGATCTTGCTATCATAGTCTAGCTAGTAGCTCTACTGGACCTACCGGTATGCATAAAAGTGGAATCCGACAGCTAATCCCACTGATTCTAATGATTCGATTCGATTTAATCGAAATCTCTCGATTGAATTGATTTGATTCGATTCGATTCATTCGATTGAATCGAATCGAGTCGGGTCGGATCTCTCGATTGAATTGATTTCTAAAAGAAAGGGACCGGAAATCGTTCATGCTGCCAGCCATTCGCGTCATTGGCTCTCCTCTCGTTTCGCCACAAGAAGTCCAAGAGGCGATCTTCATTCTACCGTACTTTGTTGGTAGCTTAAACCAAGCAAGCTAAAGAAGTAGCGAGACACACCGTATGGTTTCTTCCACCATGGCTTCTATGACATTGAGGCGATGTGTTGTCGCGGGGCGCTACGCTTCTTCTTCTTCTACATTTGGATCCAAACAACAGCAACCGATTCTGATTCGATGCCAATCGTCGTCTGGTCGATCGTCCAAGCCGGAATCCCTGTTGGATTCGGCAGCGCACTACTATTCCCAACTCCGCTGGAGAATTGCCACCAGTTTGACGGAGAGTCTTTCGAAAGACGAGCAAAAGGTGCTGCTAGGTCGGTTGAACATTGAAAATCCACAAGAACAAAAAGGCAAAAGTGAGGAAGAAATTCAACAAGAAACCAAACATTCCATTCAAGAAGCCGTGGCGGCAGCACGGGCCGAAGAAGCGCAAAAGCTAACGGCAGCATTGAAACAACAACAAGCCAAACTGACCGCCGAGGCGGAAGAAGCTACCCGAAAACGTGTGGAAAATGAACTGATCATCCAACAACGACGCTTGAACTTTGAAACCTGGCAGAAGGACGTGGAAAAAGACAAGGAGGAAAAACAACAGAAACTAGTGGCCGAAAAAGAAGAACAGCAAGAGTCGTTCTATCAAGAACCCACTGCCATTAGTGATCATCCCATTTTGGGAACTGCCATTGTCGATTTGGGATACAAGCGAATCCATATCACCAGCATTCAGGTCCTTAAAACACTTCCTGTCTGGAAAAAGCAACGCACGTATCGTCACAAGAGAGCCAAGGACATGGCAGAAGACAAAATGAAAACTCTTCATTTGGGCATGCCTGGCATCATTGCATTATACGAGGACTCCAAGGGGGCATTGAGTATTATTGATGGACAACATCGAGGTACGTAGGCGAGCTTTCATTCATTCATGATTTATTTTAGTTTTGGCAGTGCTGTCTGATTGATTTTTGGTGACACAAGCTTCGTCAGTTCGTCAGATGACAAGTCAAATATGATGTTTTCTCATTGAAATACTTCCCTATGCATGTTTCAGTCGCAATGATGACCCTTTTGGAGGAAAAGAAAGAGGCTGCAGAAGACCAGAGTGAATTCTTTGATTTGGACTCCATTCTAGTCGAAGTGTTTCCAGAAGACAATCAGCAGGGAACAGACAGCAGCAGTAGTGAAACATCCTCCTCGGCTCATGCGCAGGAGATCTTTTTGGAAATCAACAAAGCGGAACCCGTCAAATTGGTAGACTTGCCCGGAATCAAGCTGACGGAGAAAGATCGAAAGGTCATCAACGATGGAGCATCCCGCTTGGAAGAAGCCTTTCCGGACATGTTCAGCAATAGTCAACGATGCCGCTCCCCACATTTGAACATTGACAATCTACGCGATGCCCTGTTTGCTTCCGAAATTATCAAGCGACACGGATTGAAATCCGCCAAGGCGATGGAGACGTGGATGTTGGAACAGAACCAGAAAATGAAGCAAGAGTACACATCGGAAACGTCGCAGAAAGCAAAAACTGTTACTCCATCAGCATTGAAGAAGGCAATCAAATATGATTTCTTCTTGGGGCTTGATAGTTCATGGTTGTATGCCTGAACTAACACATTCGCAAGTAGACTAACTTGACTTGACTTGACTCGACTCAATTTTGTTCTATCTATCAATCCTTTGAATAGTTACTACATCTATACCGTAGATAGCACAATAACCATAAGCACGCAGAGCGGTGACTGAGCCTCGAAGTTTGCTCGACGGGATATTTCTTTCCAAACTCAACTCTGTCCTTTCCGTACGACAGCCTCCGAGACCCAGTCATAGCCATGCATGCCACGATTGAAGTCAAATTCCTCACATGGCACGCAGTTGAAGTGCTTTGGCAACACATTGCTCCGCATTGACCACCAACTCTAGTTTGTCCCCAGCTCCGGCATTGGCATAGTGTTCCTTGATGATAAAGTTCAACTCTTGAGCATTGCCTAGAAACTCCTCTCCATTGATGTGAGTGACGACATCGCCCTTCTGCAAGCCCACCTTTGCAGCATCATTGTGAAGAGAAGAAATGAGGACTCGTGGTTCGTCGTGGAGCGTGAGTTTAGCCGAGTATCCTCCATCCATTCGGTCCGCAATGGCATCAAACCCGGGCGAAAACTTTAGCGTGGTGTCCACCGTTTTGGAAGAGGAAGTTGTCGTGGGGATGACCTCTTTCTTGGGCTTGAAAAACTTTTTGATGCCTCCTCCAGTGTCACTGCTCTTGGTGACTTCCAACTTTGTGAAAGCAGCGCCCAGAGTCCCATCCCAAGGATCATCGCAAAAGTTCAGAGATGGCTTTGTTGTTTTGGTGCCTGGCAAGAGCTTGCGTTCCTCCGGAGTTCCATCAGGATCATATGCCTCGACAATAACCATGCGTGGCATTCGGACTGGCAGAGGAAGCGCATGGGATCGAATGTCCCGATCGAAATCATTTTGTTTCTTTTCCTCGGACACCCGTGTATCGCGATCATTAAAAGCAGGACGATTCTTTGATGATTTGAATTCCTTTTGAAAGGAAGCTTGGAGCTGGCTTTTGGCCTTTTCGCTGCGGTTGCTAAAGAGCATTCCTTGTTTCAAGAGCACGCCCAGGTCGTAAAGGACATGAGCGGCTTTGGCCAATTCGTTCTTGTCGCCAGAGACTAACATTTCCGTTACACGGGCTTGTTCTTCTGGCGACATGGCTGGTTCCAGGCCACTGAGGAGGGTCAAGTCGATGTATCTGGCAGATGCTTCCGTCATGGTGTCAATGAATTTGATGTTTGATGTTTGATGTTCGTTGCGTTTTGTGTGTTTGTGAGCAAAGGGAATCTATACCACGATAAGAGAGACAATCAATTGCACACGACCTTGCTAGCTACTCCGAAGTAGCTCTTGAGAGAGACCAGCACCATCCTCTCCTCTCGCTCCTGTTACATGTACCATACCGTATCCAACACCTTGAGAGACCCAACGCTTCTGAAAATTGGCTGTTGCTTTGTAAGATTCAAGCATTGGCACGAAAGATGCTGGCTCTGAGTCACTAGATGTAATCAAAAGATTTCAGAGATCCACCCGGGCACCAATTTTATTGATTGTGCCAGCACCGGTGCGATACGGTACTGGTGAGTCAATCATTTCAGCATAGCTGTTAAAAAAGGGGGTTTAGAGTGGAAGATTATCTTTACAAGAGAGGGCCAGGCCAAACTTTAGAGAGTCAAAATTCAGGACTACCGGACGGTAGGTCTGGGGATCAGGGGATGAATTGCAGATTAGTACGCTACGGTGGCCAAAGAGCTTGGCTCAGATGGGTACACTGTAGCTTTCGCAAGGGCAGGACTGCATGAAAAACATCATCTGAGAGTACATGTACGAGTACTGTGTTTTGTTGGCATTGAAAGAAGCAAGCGGCTATAAAAAAAGTTTGGCTATCAACAACTTTACACAACCTGAAGCACTGAGTGGCTAGTAAAGCAGCTGTTTGGCACTGCTGCCTTTGTTTGGCCCAGGCAGTGGCTGGGCCTCCAGCTGTTTGGCGCTGCTGCAGGAAACTGCTTGTTTTGCTCGCAACCTCCCTCTGCGCTCTGCGCCCTCCTCCACACCATCAGCCATCAGTTCAGACTGAGGAAGACTGAGGAATGCTCCTTGGCTTCGGTGACCGCTCGACACACAACCAGCAAGGGAAGCAGCATGAGCTGCGGCATGCATGATGACTGACCAAGTGTCAACTCCCAGCCGCGGTACCGGAAGCAGCGCGGGCACTGGGAACATGCACGACAACTCCGAGATCGGAGAACGGCATGCTGTCTTCGGCTCCTGTCAAATACATCGGGATTGCAACCAAAAGAGAGGATGTCCCGGTTTAGGTACTCTGTGATTGGTCGACGGTGTGGCCTTTAGAAGGCCATCATCAAAGATTCAGTGCCACGTCCATCCAGGATGTCAAAGTCGGAACCCCTGTCGGGTGCAGTTCTCGAATCCAGGCATTGAGGGTTTAAGTGAAACGGATAGGAGTCATTCAAGATTTAACAGGAGCCGAACCAGAGAACAAAGACTGGCATTGACAACAATGACAACCCAAGATCAACCCTGCTCACAAAATAAACCGGCCACCTTCAAAAAAGTTCAAAACATCAAAAAACTTCGCTACTCCGTTTGAAATTTCTTTCAAGTTGTTGGGGCTCACAAACCTCAACAGAGACAACCAAAACCACAACTAATCAATCAACTAAACACCTTCTGCCAACCATGATGATGATGAAACTGATCGTTCTTCTTTTTGCCACCTTCTTTGTCAGTGCCGAGTCACTCGCCTTTGTGACATTTATCATGCGACCGATTGTGAACCCAGTGGCAGCTATGAAGAGCATGCGCCAACGAGTGCCAGCATTGGTCGAGAAGCAAGCCACCAAGGCCACGTTCCTTTCCAACACAGTACAAGCCAATGACGAGTCCTTGATCAACAAACCAAAAGCTGTCGATGTTCCCGCCTTTGGAAGCGACGAGACCATCGGAGCATACCGATCTGAGATGTTGGACCTGGTCTATGCCCGATCATTGGACCGAATGGAGACTTTCTCTGACCAATAGGAAGTCTGCTGTGCGATGAATCAAGAGGCAACCAGCTCCCGCTAAATCACCAAAGGATGACATTCATACTTTCATATACAGCATTGCTGAAGATAGAGCACCAAGAAATCTCGCCGAACGAGAAACAAACCAGAAGACATAAAAATATACTATTAATATAGACAAACCGTTAGACGTCATTGCCAGGTGAATCAGTACTACGCGGATGTTGGTCCGTCAATAACTTCTCGTTGCTATGTTCAACTAAGTATGGTGGCGGTGGAGCTAGCCAGATCCGAGCTGCCAGGCAATTCGCCATGCAAGTGATTGTTGCCTGTCACATCTAGCTTTACAAACCCTGCCCTTCTTGCCGGTCTCACTGGCAGGGCCAAGGTAATAGTTAAAGCTAGCTAGCTACTAGTGGTTCTGAAGCTGCATTTGATATTTCTGGATTATTCGACTTCCGTGACAAATAACTGCGGCAAAGCCGCGGAAGCTTGCATTTCACTTGAGCAAACAGCACGTGTGGCTCGTGTAGACGCGTGGACTGACACTCAGAAGATGCTCTGCAAAGAAAACTTTCTTTGTGTAACGGTAGCCTCGATGGAAAGGTACACTCGTGGACTGTTACTCATCTTGTTGTGAGCCTAGAAGCCTGAATCGGGTACGCAAAAACAAGAGGAGCAGTTGCAGGACACCCTTTGACAGTCAACTTGCACAAAAGCATAGAGGTAGGGCAATTCGGGGAGAACAACGTAATGCAACCCATCGTCATCAGGGTATTCAGGCAGCGACTCAGAGGCAGTCGCCAGGCGTCGTCGCGAAGGGCAAAACGGAATAGTGCCGGATAGCTGAGTGTCGTGAAGACTGATGTGACGCAAGTTGGCTGCTTGGTTGAGCTCTGTCGGGACCGTCCCGGATAAGTTGCGATTTCGGCTTAGATACAGCGTACGCATCTTCCCCAAGACACCTAATTCACTTGGGAGTGGCCCAGCGAGCGAATTACCCGTAAGAATCAGATCCTCCAGTGATTCACATAGTCCAATGGTGGAAGGGATTCGACCCGTCAAGCTGTGGTCTTGGAGATCCAACGACTTGAGCCCTGTAAGGGCGCCAATTTCATGTGGAATATTCTTAGAGAAGTTGTTCCAAGAAAGTTCCAGTGTGTGTAAGTCAGTCAACTTCCCCAGCTCCGATGGGATGCGGTTGACCAAAGAGTTGCCGCCCAATAACAAGTAAAACAAACCCCTATCGAATATGCCAACTCTGCCAATCTCCGATGGCAAAGAACCTGAAAACCTGTTGCTGCTCAAATCCAAACTGGAGACCCTTGACAACAGGCCGATAGTGGAAGGAATACTTCCAGTGAAACCGTGGTTGCTGAGGTTGAAGGATCTCAGCCTTGCCAACATTCCTATCTGTTCGGGCAAAGTTCCAGTCAAGTGATTGTTGCCGGTGAGGTCCAGCTGTACCAGCCATGACAATTTGCCAATCTCACTGGGCAGTGTACCATTGAGTAACGTGCTGGATAGGTCCAAATCTGTAAGCCTTTGCAACCCTCCTAGCTCTGTAAAGATAGTAGACCCAAGTAGATTTCCACTCAAGTCTAGTTCGGTGATTGCTCTGAGCAAACCGAGCTCGGTGGGAAGCGGTCCAGAAAGTATGTTGTCATTCAACAATAATGTTTCCAGTGAAGTAAGGTGTTGAAGATGAGAAGGAATATTGCCTCCCAGTAAATTGTCACTGATTTGGAGAAGCTGCAAATGTGAGAGACTTCCTATGTTTCTTGGCAGAGTTCCCGAAAGCTGATTCTTCTCCATTCGGAGATAAAGGAGCTGCGGTAGGGAGCCAATCTCTGTTGGAATGGAGCCTGAGAGTTCATTGTTTTGGAGTGCCAAGCCCAGCAGGGAGGAAATACGTCCAATGTCGGATGGTATGCTTGAAAACAATCTATTTTCGTGGAGGTAAATAATCTTCAAGGATCCCAGCAAAGAAAGTTCCCTTGGAATCGTCCCTTTCAGGTTCCAGTAGTCCAAGTGGAGCCTCTGAAGAGCCCCTTCATCGTTGCAATTTGATAGGCTAAATTGATTTTCCGGGTAATATTGCTGCCATCTACATTCGTGAGCGTCGTAGCTGAGCCAATTTTCCTTTCGTCGCCAGTGCTGGCCTTTAGTTGCGTAGAAGAATACTGCCATGGAGAATAACTGGATCTTGCGCCACTCGGGCATATTCTCGATATCTGGATGTCCTTTCAACCACTCGTGCGCTTGGCCTTGGTGAGATGCTGGATCGCGCAGCGAGTCGATTGTGTAGTCAGGGAGTCCAGAAATTACCAGATCCAGGTTTCGGCTTTGCCTGACCACGACGAGAGCGATCACCACTGCCACCATTGCCACGATCAAGAATGTGATGACCGTTAGCACTGTTCGATTGCGCAGGTAGTCCCAACGACGAATCGGTCGAGCTTCAATGGGTGCACTTCCCTGCTGCTGCTGCTCCACTTCTTCTACTAAATGTGCCGTTGCCATGAAACCGGTGATGTTCTCGTCGTTGCCTCCTCCTTCTGGGTCGTCTGGGTCCACAACTAGTGTTGGACTGCCGTTGTCACCTCCACTCCCTCCCATAGTGTTTGGAGTCACATGCACCTCATCTTCTTCTGTTGCCACGGCATTGCTTGCCAACGAATTCGATGCATCAAACTTGTCAGTTGGTGCACGAGGCTGTCTTAGGCCCTTATAACCCACACTTGGCAACGTGGTGGCACAAGCTAAGGTGGATGATCTTGGTGGTTCCTTTCTCAGCCCCTTGGGAGTTTTTGTTTTCTTGGTTGGACTTGCCGTCGACGAATTCAAGTACTGATATGTTTGCCTGGGGTGTGGCAGTAATCGGGCCTCCTTCTCTGCGATGGTCGTCTGAGGACGATCTTGATGTAGACCTCGTTGTAGCTTTGCCGTTGTGGCGCCGTCGACGTTGGAACCTACAGAAAAGGCCCCATGTGTGGACTGATCAGGAACTTCTCTTGGACCGTCGTCGTGTACGTCTCCTTTCGCCTCCTCTACAACACGGGGAGACGGCGTTGGTTTGGATATCCCATTATCATCCTCCATCCTTGCAGCAACTTCTTCTTCAACCGTTGTGCTGGCGTTCTCCTTCAACTGTCCCCCACCGACTCTGCTCCGCTTTTCCATGACTCTTTTTCTCGCCTTCCATCATTTGCTAGAACTTAAGTCTTGACGCTTCTTCTGGGTTGCTTCTGTTGTAAAGATGTGAGGCGATGGTGCCCGAGTTTGAAGTTGTTCTCTATTGATGATCATCGCCAATCTTGTTCACTTCCCACAGCTCTTCCAATACATCATGCTAGCATGCATTGCATGCATTGGGAGACCGCCGCAACGGTCGCATCCGCGATCACCTACCTCATGCAGCCGATTTGGATGCAGGACACGAAGGCACCACTCCTGGGACCTCCCTCTCTCAGAAAGGGAAGCGTAGTCATGGCCGAGTGGTCTAAGGCGCTAGATTTAGGCTCTAGTCTTCGTTGGCGTGGGTTCGAATCCCACTGACTACATGATATTATACTTTTAGTTCAAATTACGTGTGGTACCTATGAAATTGCCTCACAGACGTCCCACTCATCGAATTTGTTTCAAGCTTTGCGCAACGGCAGGCCAACAACTTGGTTTGTTGGGGCAGTGATACCTGGTACACGATCTCCACGCCAACAACAGGATGGCTCTTTACAAGTTTCCTGCCGGTGGTGTTTGATTGATAGGAAATATTGAGCGTCACTACATTGCCGAATGTGTCCTTGTTACTGCTGCGGTTCCCACAGATGCTCAAGTTGTTGGAACTTCTCAACTTTACTAAGGATTAAAAGCTCGCATTGAATGATTCATCCAGACTATCAATCACATTTGGGATCAAATCACCTGCTATTTTTAAAAATTATTGAAGTTTCTTATGCCTTCAACAAATGAATTACACAGCTATGCTCTATATAATTCACCATCTTTTGCTTAGCTTTCAACAGTTTACTTACTCTAGCTAGCTAGACCCCTTCCTGTTGGGAGATTGTAGCAAACTTGCAGATGCATAGGAACCACATTGATGCATACTGGTACAGTCGTACCTGGTAGGTACAGGCTGTATCGAGGCTATTGACGCAAACGCAAGCCGGCTGCCGGTACGCGACCCGGAACGTCCTGGAACGTTCCGCGAAAAGACTTAAGGGACATATAGCCTTAACTTTAATCTCAACTGACATCACTCGGATCGATCCAAGCCACTCGTACACCTCTTCTTTTTTATTATTTCGATACCTCTATCTTTACTCTCTATTGACTCGACTCTATCAAGATGATGCTACTCCTCTATAGCGGCTACTCCTCTTATAGACGTCTCCACCATGACAGGCACCTCTTGTTTGCTAAGTCGCAGTGGCAGCCGTTCGGCAATCAGTCGTTCGGTCGTTCGGTCGTTCGATCCTCCGTTCGACGGATGACTTCTTCTTCCACGGAGCGACCATGACGCCTCTTTCACGAGCGAACGGAGCGATCATGACACCGGAGCGAGCGAACGGAGCGACCATGACGCCTCTACCGCAACAACAAGCGACTACAGTTAATGCAACACCTCGACAATGGCACGAAACGACGGATCAAACGAGACGACGAGTCGATCGATGACTGGTGACTAGCTCTTCCACGGAGCTTCCGTTTGACGCGATGACTGGCTGGTTTCAACGACGCGACAAGAAGACTTATTGACTGGCTACTACTATGTATTATCTATTCTTGTTCGCCCTCTCCTCCTTCTTCATCCCAACCAAAGAAAGGAGTGGTATCCTCAGTATCAGCAACATCATCCTCTTCCACAACAGCCTTCCTGGCCAGACAGATCTCCAACTCATTTTCAATGGAGCCCAAGCCTGTATCCAAGTTTGATCTGTGGACAAGTCTCTCCTTCAGAATGGAAACCATGTCCACTTCTTCCGTCCTAGATACTTCCAACCGGTCTTGAACAGTCTTTTGTTGGCGTGCCTCTGCTTGCTTGATTCGATCATAGCCCAACCAATAGGCTTCAACAATCTCCCATTCCGCAGTTGTCTTGAAATTGCGACGAGTGACACTGGGACCAATCTGTGGCTTCTTTCTGCGTGTGCGCTTGGTGATATTCAAGTCGTGTTGTTTGATCTGAGCTTCGGTGGGCTTGTAATACTCCTTGGCGTATTTGTCAAGCTGATCCTTGAAGGACATTACGCTTCCTTCTTCCGGCACATGCATGACTTCGTTGTTGATCGACCGATATCCAAGCATGTACTTCCTGCACTTGCGGCGGAAACGCATGGTTCTTGCAGCATCATTCATGCGGAGAGCCTCGTTGGCGACTGCGATGAAACTCTTGAAGTTGATCCGGCGGTGCATTGGCATGCGACGAATGTATCTTTTGGAGAAGTCACAAGTGTCTTCGACTCCTTCACCGGCAATGTTTGGATGGTACTTTGGCGTGAAGACAACGGTGACAGTGCAGTTGCCGTCTGAGAGCTCTTTCGCAAGGTGTTCCAGATCGGTCATTTCACTGGCAAAGTCAGGACGATTTGCCATGAGCCGTGACAAGATCCACCGTTCATGTCCTTCCTTGATGTTGCCATCCTCATCCAAGTCGGCCTTGGCCGGTTCTTTGTGATATTTGTTGTCAGCGTGGTCCTCTTCGCTGATCCATCCCAATTCCCAGAGGACCTGACTGAGCCCCTTCGCCCGACCAACCCATCCAGAAGTCTTGATTCGGGGCTCTTCCTTGTAAATGTCAAGTCCCGCCTCCGCCAGGCGCTCTTGCAAAGCGCTCTTTGTGAGATTGCCTTGCGGCAACTCTTTACCGGCAGCTTGGTATTCTGCCCTCATTTCTTTGACAGTCTTTGGGACGCTCTTGGTGGATTTGACGAAACTATTAAAAGGAATCCCATCCTTTTCGGCTTCAGCTTGAAGTTTCTTCAAACAGCCCCTTCCCTTATCAAGCGTCTTGGAATCGACTTTGCGGTGAGCTGCAATTTCCTTACGAAGTTGTGCGGCAGTCTTTGGCTTGACCTTGTCTTCGTAGAGGACATGATACCGCTGGGCCATCCGTTCTTCGGGGGTGAGGTACCAAGGGCCGTCGTCCGGCTTCAACTTGGTTTCGTCGGATTCCCACATGAGCTCTTGTTCATTTCCCACTTCATACAGTGATGGCCCGAATGATCCAATACATCCCTCGCCAAGTGTGGTTGGCCGCATCTGCGTCTTGCTCCCATGATCTCTAAGCATACAGTTGACGTCCAAGCCTCCGTCGATCTTCTTTGTATGGCCGCTGCTTTGGTCAAACAGGAAGACGAAATCATGACCTGGGAACATCACCTTGACACAGTTAACGGCGTCTTCGAACTGAATCTTCATTCGGTTGCCATTCCAGTAACCGTCGTGTCCTTGGCCGATTTGGATACAACGCATGAACGGGGATTTGCACATTTCTTCGGCTGCCTCTTTGGTAATTGGCCGCTTGGACGGATTTCCAAGCTCAATTGTGGCCGCTTCCTTGGAGATATATTCCGTTCCTTTACGCCTCTCATTGATTTCTTCAAGCCACTCCGAAATATCTGGATCCATTCCGAAAGCATCCGAGACGAAGGCGCTCACGTGAAGACCTTGGCCGTCGTTCTTCTTTCGGAGAATTTGCTCACCGTCAACGCTCCAAGCTTTCTTCGAAACGATGAACTGCATGAATACAGACTCGTCTTGTCCAATGATGATGACTGGACGCTGTGTGGAGTCAAAGTCACGCTTGAGTCCTCCACCAAACTTGCGCTGCTCCTCAGGTACGAATTGAAGGAGTTTTTCATGGTTGGCGTCAATGTGATATTCACGTATCTCAGCTTTTTCGTAATCTTCTTCGATCTCGTATGTCTTGTAGTGTTTCGAGTCCGCCGCCAGGAATCCTTCGGCTTCCAGCAGTTGCGGGCACCTGCGCCCAGCGATAACAGCGATCTTCGAGTTCAAAGTACCGTTTGATGAATTTCTTGCGGTAAGCCACGTTGTCAGGACGCTCATGACTGTCGGTGTAATACGTCTTGGTGTTCTCACGGTACTCAAATCCCAGGAGCCATGCAGTGGAGACAGAGATCGACTTGAGACGAACCATGGCGAGGAACTGATCCTTGTTGAGTGGGTTGATGCCAGAGAGAGCAAGCTCGTGATTACACTTCTCCAAGCAGTGAGGGACTACGGTGTCAATCAGGTACCGCTGGGCAAACTCGCAGGTGAGTTTTTCCAGATTCTTCTTGCAATGACGATACAGCATAATGGGGGCTTCTGGGAACACACTGAAAAACTCAACACTTCCTTTGCCATTTGTTCTTCGCGGAGGCATGAAACCGTCGTGTCGCCTGAAGTACCGTTGGATTTCGTACACAACTCTCCAATGGTTGTATGCGCGATTTCCGCCGTTTCGGCAAGCCTTGATGGCAAGATTGATGCTGTTTTCCCAAGTCCAGTCGTACCGGGGAATGGCGTCAAGAGCCACTTCGTAAGCTCTGCATAGGAAGATTGCTTTGTTTGTGATGGATTGTCTTGCACTAATGGAGAGTTCTTCGAATTCCTGGTCCGTACCAACAAGGATTGACGGCATCTCCCTCCAGTCGTCAATAGCAGTTCGCAGCTTCTGGACACGCTCCTCCAAACATTCTTTGACGGATTGATTCGGCAACGGTTTGAAGACGATCCGAAACTTCTCCATTTCGAGCCTCTCCGGACCAATCCTTGGAGGAGAATGCGGCTGAGTCTTACGGTAGGCAGCGGCAACGGAGCCAACCGAGGGAACCTGACTGTGACAGAATGACTGGTCATCAAGAAACGAGTCGTCGTCTTTGGAAGCTGACGGACCAGGAATTATTTCGGGCACCGAGTCGTCATCTTTGGGCACGGAGTCGTCATCTTCTTTGGGTACGAAGCCGCCATCTTTTGCCATGGATTCGTCATCGTCGAGCTGTGAGACGGTATCTTCAAGCTGTGAGACGTTATCTTTGGCCGGAGAGTCGTCAGCGCCGAGCTCGTCCTTTTCTAAATCAACGTGTCCAACCAACGCTTGTAAATACTCCCGCGATGAACGGCGACGGCGAGCCGCAGCACGGGGACTACGGCGAACCGCAGTACCACCGTTTACGGCTCTGGGCTCAAATGGTACGGGATTTGGTTTCGGGCTACCAGGACGATGGCTGTCGGTGCGATTGCTGTCGGTGCGAGTACGAGGATGGTGCGCTACTGGCGTCTCTTCCTGGTTTTGCTTTTTCGTACGTGGCGGAGTTTGTGCCGTCTCTGATGCCTGCCTCTTACGTTCATCGTCGTTTGGTTCCGGTAAGTCTTTGTTCGGATCGACTACAATGGTTGTTCCCCCTAAATTCCCCGTGCTAACATTTGTGGTGTTATTGTTAGGCTTTTCTTTTTGGTTGTTGAGAGTTTCCCTTGGCTGTCTCCTCAACTCCAGAGCCAAATCTCTATCCACGTCTCCAAGGCTGTCAGATCTGTTTCTTGTTGATCTGGATCTCTCTCCATAAGATTTCATTGCCTCGAAGTCAGAATGAGAGCCATCCACAATATCATGGGATCTAAGGAGTAAGTCTTGCCATGTTTCTTTGCCTAGAGGAATCGATGGGATATTCTTGTACTTCTTGGATCTGGAAAGGAACACAAGATTTCTCTTCTTCTTTGTTGACAGAAATCCTTCACCGATGGTGTACTGCTTCCTTGTGTATTCCTTGTGGATATAGAGATCTGTATCTTGGTTGCTTTGTTTGAGTTTATCCATAGCAGTGGTCAATGACTTGATACTAACTTCTTGTGGCTCAACATCATATCTCTTACAGATGATTGCTTTGATGGCATCGATGGTCAACCAACAGTCCTTGAAGGGAGAGACCTTGTCTTTCTTGTCGGCATCAAGGATATCAACCACACATTCTGCCAGCTTTTTCCTGCTGACCTCCATGACAAACCTTGGAGTTGATTGACTCTTTTCAAGGAGAGTGTCTGTGAGTGTGTTGGGGAGCTACTCCTAGCAAAGAGTCAATCAGATCAATGTATTGGTAAAGCTAGAGACCATTTGGCCAACACTGTTGCCATGGTGTTAAAATTGATCTTTTCTTTGTTCTTTGTTATTCTCTGCCGCTCTGTTGTTGTTGCGGCAAACCAGTCATTTCACGACCAAATCACGAAATGACCATTTCCAGGTTCCCATTTTCGAAACTGTAAAATAACCGTAAAATCCAGTCTTGGAAATGTCAAATGAATCTTATGCGCGGCGCCAGTCCGTACTGCAGTACTGTACTGCCTGGGATCAAGTTCGTGAGGTCACCTCACGATTTAAACATAGAAGGGGGTCTGGGGGTTGCTCGTGCAATTTACTTTGGCTCTTTAGAATAGGGGCAAAGAGTGCAATACACGGCTCTTAGCCTTATTCGCGACTCGATCCTAGATAGGGTTTGAGTTCGACTCATGACTGAGTCTCTCGTAGAGAGAGATACGTGTACATGATTCTTTTCTAGGATCCCCGACGTTGTGGGTATCAGTCAATACATAGTTCTTCCCAAGGGATCTCCTCGCAAGCTTTGGAGGCATCAATCCCAGCTTACGCGTCTTGGGTTTGTTCATCTGGCACTTCTGGCAACGCTGACATAGCGGCAGCTGCCGGCCAGTCCATTATCCATGTAGTGTTGGCTGGATGTTCTGTGCGGTCTCGCAGGATGCTCAGCACACCATGGACCATTGACTAGCTCTTCTGATAGTCACGTTTACGACGATCTTATCGTCCTTAACTACTAAGTCGTAAGACTTATCCCCTCTGGGAAAGATTGCTTCTTGTAGTCGTTTGGCTTGTCCCTGAGGAGTTTCTGATATCGTTGTCGTCTTCTGAGATGTTCGATCTCGGGAACGAGAGAGGGAACGCTAGGGAGTCCTCGTTCGTCTGCAGCCATGAGCTCAGCGATCTCGCTGGCGTCCATTTGTTCTGAAGAACCGTCGTTGTTGGAGATGTTAAGTCTCAACAACGCATCAGCGACGATGTTCTGTTCGCCCTTGATGTACCGTAGTTCAGGCCGTATTCTTCAAGAATAAGGCGCCATCGCATTACGCGATCGGTATTGAATTCTTACATGTAAGATTCTTGTGGTCCGTATGCACAACGATCTTCTTCCCAGAAGAATGTTACGGACTCTTTTAGAGTTTCTACGTTACTGGGAAGTTCCTTCTCGGTAACGGTGTAACGTGTCTGAGCAGGGTTGAGCTTCCTGCTGAGAACGCGATAGGTTTTCCCTTCTGGGAAATTACTGCACCTAGTTGAGTATCACTCGCATCCGTGTGGATAACGATGTATCGTTGAAGTCAGGGAAGCGAGCAAGGTTTCTTCTGATGATCTTCTTCATCTGGCTAAAGGCCTTGTCGTGTTCGGCTTCCCATTTCCATTCGTTGTTTGGGAAGTCAACGAAGCGAGTGGGCATTACATGTGATCGTCTAATCCACATGTCTCGATAGTAGTTCACTAGTCCAATGAATCTAGGAGTTCTTTTCTGTTGTAGGAGGAGCGATATTCTGGATCGCATCTATTTTCTTGGTTATAGGTTGGATCCCTTCTCGAGTAATCCAGTAACCTAAGTATTCAAGTTCTCCTCTTGCGAAGAAGGACTTGGTAGCATTGATCATAAGTCCGGCTTCTCGAAGCCTTCGGAGAACTTCATCCACTTTTCAACCGTGATCTGCCAGATCGCCGTTAGTTAGGATGAGTGATCTCAATGTATGCACGGACGTATTCTAGGTCGTGCATTAGTGTTCCCATCTCTCTTGGAAGATGTCGGGATATTACATAGCCATTGCAACCTCTGTAATCGTACTTTCCCCACGGGAGTACGATGGTACAGAGTTGCTTGAGTGAGTGACAGCTCGTGTGATAGTATCCGTTCAGGTCTAGACTAGTAGCGTAGCTTGATCCATCTAGATTCAAGAGGCATGTCCTGATTTTTGGGATAGGATTAAGGCTTCCGCTTAATCTTTTTGTTCAGTTCCCGGAATCAGAGATGAATCGTACAGATCCATCTTTCTTGGGATGATAAAAGTTGGTGCCGCCCACTCGAACGGTTTACCTTCTTGAGTACTCCTGCCTCGCAGAGACGTTCAACCTCCATCTTAAGAGTGTTGGTATGGACACGTGGAATAGGATAAGCCCTGGCATGATAGGGTTTAGCATCAGGGAGAAGTTCTACTTCGTAGTCGTCCATCTGCCACTTTCCTAAAGTACCATCGAATAGGTCAGAGTACTTCGTCAGTAAGGAATGAAGCTGTTCCTTCTCTTCCTTGTTTAACTGATCTTGACTTGGCAAACCTGCCTTAAGTCAGCTTGTTCGTATTTCGCATCAAGAATCTTCTTGGACGATCTGCACTGTCATCAACAGCAGTAGGATCAGGAATGAAGAAGTTTCTTCTTCATTGGTGTCGCTTCTTTCATAGGAATAGATGCGCCGTCCCACTCCACTGACATGTGGTGAAATCGAACTTGAAACCTAAGTCAGAGAAGAATGTCTCGACCTATGATCATGTCATAACGCCCCCAAGCTCTTGGTGAGTTGTAAATCCCACTCGATAATTATCTTCGGGAATTCAGGATCATGAATGCACCTTTGCACTTCGTGCTGGTGTTTAATTCTCCTCAGGGGTAGTCACATTGTTTGGACGCCCCCAAGATCCTTCATGCGTAATTTCTTAGCATGAGGTTAGCAATCAAGGTTCCGGATTGCTCCTGTATCCAGTAAAGCAACGGAGTGTAACGGGTTTTGGTTTCCTTTTTCTCGCTTGTTAAATTAACATAGACGATGGTTTGAGGTCTCTTGTCTTGCCGACGTTTACGAGGTGGTTGGCCACGGACGAGGTTAACGATGCAAATAGATCATCAGAGTCTAGTTGAGCAGCTTCTGGCAATCATCTAATTTGCCGTAGTGTTCATTAGTTGCAAACAATTCTTGTTTACTATAGTTAGTGAGATATCTTCATCACTTTGGTATGAGAAATCGGAACATGGTTCGTTGAGTCATCATCCTGGCCTAATCCTCAGATAGAGATTTCCATCAAGTGATTGAAATTGATAGGGAGTTGTCCTCATTGTCAGAGTCTTCTGATTTGCGCTTGGCAACATGGTGCGAAGTTGCAAGTGGTTGCAGAGTATCGTCGATCTCGTTTTCTTCGTCATTGTCGACGAGAGGAAGATGGGTTTGTTACGCAACTGTTTTCGAAGTTGCGAAGCATGCTTTCCTTGAGCCATCTTCAGGTGAAGAATAGGTTGAGGGTAGCTGAAAGTATTGTTTGTTAACAAAATGCACTACGCTAAAAGCTAGTGTAAAGATCTTTCGAGTGTTTTGAGTTTGAGAGAATGAAAGTTATGAGAGGATTAGAAAGTATGAAAACTAATCAACGAGAGAGATCACAACCAAGGGATCGTAGATCTGAACTCCCGCGGGAGACTGTAAAGTGTGATAGAGTAGGTTGTGGTAGTAATCCTACTCGTTCCACGATCCAAAAACGGAACGCGTGGAAGATTCGTCTAGCATTTATTAGTAGCGTGGAATCTCTCCACGCCAGCTAATATCTAGCGCGATGTTTCACCATCGACCTAGTATGACTAGCGGTCATGAGAACCCTGTCTCAATGACTATTCACTG
>CAICTM010000483.1:0-64085 GCA_903772945.1 Seminavis robusta | reverse complement strand
TGGCAGTCTGATGGAGTGAGTCGAGTCGAGTGGAAATGGTGGCGTTGCACTATTCCATCAAAGTTGTTCCAGTCAATTGGATGTATTCGCCCTGATCCTTGTTTCATTTCATGATGGTCCCTTGTATGCATCATAAATGGGAGCACAAAAGTCTTGTGCCCACGCCAAACTACCACTGCTGCCGCTCTCGCACACAAATTGTCGACTCAATGCCAAGAAGAGTTCCACTCCAAAAATGGGAACAAAGAGCGCCACGAGCGCCCACAAGGCTATTCGGTTGTCCCAGGACATGGATTGCCGTGTGGACTTTTTGCTGTCGTTGTCCGTGATAGACCTGGAATACCAAATGTAGTTTTCGGGACGACTCATCTCGCTCCAGTTGGTCCCATTAAAGACAATGTTACCGCTGGTAGTGTTGCTGTTGTTGGTTGCATTCTCCACTCCAGCCGTGGCATTATTACTGGACAGACTTATAATAGTCTCTGCATCATCATCATCCGCCTCCATAAAGGCATCTTTTGGAGTGCCATTATCAGTACTGTCTCTTGTTGCCCACAAGACCATATTGGGAAACGACGATCTCGATTGTTCTTGCAGAAAAACTGCCAAGGCGGCCAATAAGACCGCCAGAATGATCCCCACTCCAATATCCTGAGTGCTCAGAGCGTCCACAGCCGAATCTTCGGCAGCAGATGATAGTACCATGCCAGAGTCTACTACATCCACACCCGCTGACAATTGTGTTATGCCACAAGCACTTGGATGGTGGAGGATACCACGGCTGCGAGCAGGAAATAACCAAAACCCTCTCTTGCCATGATAATGAAGGAAGGATCCATGTGCACAAGACAACAAGAAGGACAGGATCCACCACACAACAAGCTTCAAACTGCGGCACCTCGTCATCATCTTGTGGGGCCACCGAATGAGCCATCAAGAAACCCAACAAAGATACCGGGGCTGGAATTACTCGTGACTAAATGAGAAAGGCAGCTGAACGAGAAAAATGACACCAAATACCGGTAAATGCCACAGCTTGCAGTGATAGTAAAGGCTCAGCGACTCAGCCACCCGTACAACTAACTGATCTAGTGTCCAAAGAAGCATGGAGGCATTCAGAATGTATGGTTGTTTTGAAAGATTCTGTTCTTCACAGTTAGATTGTCAGAAGTTGGAGTTTGGAGCTACTTGCTTTCTACCAGTAGCTAGCTAGTAGGCTTTAACCCAAAGATTTGTCATTGGCTACTGTGTGCAATGTCTTCAAGACAACTCTTTTTGACATTGTCTACTACAGGTACCAAGTACTGTACCCAAGCCCAGGGTTGCAAAGGGTTCAAAGAAATGGTGTTTGAGTACACAAACGCTTATTTCGTTCCTATATTCAGCAGCAAATTAGCAGCTGTTCCGATATGATGTAGGTGGTTAGCATACTTGCCTTTCACGCAGGATACCAGGGTTCGAGTCCCTGTATCGGAATTCTTTTGTGTCAATCGTATACAACTGGAAAGTTTTGCGTTTCGCTAGGACGGAAAGCCCTCCTTCAAGAGCGCCAAACTATCTTGCTAGCTAGCTAGAGCCAGAACAGGCACCCGCAGCAAGCCAAGCACAATCTTAACTTTTGTACCAATATCATCTATATCCCTCTTGACTTCTATCAAACAACTGCAATACTTCCAATTGGCTCATGGCTTACGATCAAAGGTTGTCACCGTTTCGAGGGCTGAAAGAGTAGCCAGGTCATTACCAGTACTCACTCTTGACTGATCCAGCCAGTTCGTTAGGCGTCATCAAGGATGCGCTCTCCGTCATTCTCCGCCTGCTTGTACTTGGCCTCACCACAAACGCAGTAAAAGATCTCTTTGAGAACATTCTGGACATCCAAGTTGCCAAGGATTGCACCGGGGCTCTCCTGTCTAGTCGTAGCGCCCAAAAAAGCCAGAAAACTGTTCTTGTTGGTCTCCCGAAGGCGGAAGGCATTTCGTTCAAGGGTAAGGAATTTAAAACAATGCTTATAGTCCCTGATGGTCCAGACTGTCGTCTCCGTTTCGTTGCTGGTCTGGTTGAATACCGTGATCGTAAGAACGAAGAAGCCGTCCCCTTCGGGTTGACGCTGACGGTCTATCCAAGATACGGTCGATACGGTGGGGGGTCCGTGTGCCTCAAAATGTTCCGTTGGCACCCTAGAAGGGACGACGACATGCGGAATCGGGGAGAAGCAATCCTCGTGCTCGCGCTGATCCAGCAGCCCAATCCCACGAGCCAAATGCTGAACATGACCCATCTTCCCAGGGGGGCTTCGATGAAGAACCGTGATTCGGCAGGGAAAGCCAGCAAGAAGGCAATAGTCGCCCTTTCGTAGGTAACGGGGATTTATCTCGTCCTGGTACGCGATTGGGTGGCCCTGAAACCGCGACCTGTCATCGGGAAAAGACACCTTGAGGCCGAGAAGTTCATCGGTGCTTCGGCGAGTGCTCATCATTTGTCCAGTGCTGTGACTTTACGAAGTCGAGATATGTGCGCAGGACTTATTGTGGTTTTGATTTGTGAGCTTGAATTGTTTGCGCCTTCAGTTAGTTCATTGTTTAGTGTAGTACAGTACAGTTCGAGGCAAACCACGTCCACATTCATTCGATTCGGAGATTCCACGGGGGTTCTTTGGGTTTGGACGTGTCATTTCCGAAACATGCACCGGTACCGGTCAGTACGGTACCGGTACGTCCATAGCCTTCATCGTGGCGATGCACCATTGCATTTGATGCAATCTCGTCCTACTCGTAAGTACCGGTACAGGTTGAGCGTGCCTAAGGAAGATGATTCCCAACCCCTTACCGGTACACAGTGCTTTCAACCGGAGGTTCCACGATGGTGACAAACTTCCGTTCACTTCGTCCTTGCTAAAAGTATCATTGATCGAAACTGTTCTGCAGTTTGAACGGATGCGGAACTACAGAACATTACCGTGCTCTATCAAGGGCCCTTCTCGGGGGCAGATGGCTACACACGAGTACAGTACTAGAGGAATCACGAATGCTGTTTATGAAGCTAACGCGCAATCTGCAGTGTCGCAAAGCAACTTGGAATGTTTACGTACTTCTCTTCCATCTCTGAACGCATCAGATGAAACGAATTCCCATGCAACAAATACTACTTCTGCACTGATTACTTTACTACCACAAACCGCAATACTACGGCATAGCTTTATCATGGGCGGTTGTTGCATATCTCCTTGGTGTCACATTCGCATCCTCTTGTTTATTGTTTTGCGTTTGCCCAATCCATGATCGTCACCATCACCATCACCATAGCAGTGATACGGATACGAGCAAAACCACTGCCATTACGGACGCTGTCATTCTTCTTCCAGCACTGTCCGTATCGTCTGTGGTAACATCTCGATCGCTACTGGTTCCTGCCTCATTGCAAATGAAAAAGTCACTGGCTCCGGTATACGCCGGATTGGTATCCGAAAAGCAAGTGTTGGAAGTGGGCACTTCCGTACACGATCCCCGACAGGTACCGTCAATCCAAACACACCCGGCATTGCCCAGACACGTGAGACAATCGGTGGATGCGGCCCCGCAAAAGCCACTGTTGGCGCTACCAGAAGAGAAATCGCAGGTCGCACTGGGACACGCTCCCTGAGAATCGCAGGAACCTCCGGGACCACAATAGGCAATAGCCGACCCACCACTGTACCATTGACAATTGGATCGTCGATCGCTCTTGAGTTGGACAATACAGGAAGCACAATCGGTTTGAGTGTTACAAATGCCGGCATCTTCGACATGATTTTCCGCCTGGGTACAGATATTGGCACTGGTATCAGTGGGACTGCGAACGACACAATGGGAATCATCCTGAATGAAGTCGCAACTCGGTAGGCAACGACTGCTTTCTTCCACCCAACCACAATCGGATTGCAAACAGGCATTGCAGGTAATATCCTCGGGTGACAGTGTGGCCAATGCTTCGCATTGGTCGGTACTGGGCACATCGGCACAGGAATCCACGGGACAACCAACACCAGTGGTAGCATCGCAATCGTTATCATCATCAGTACTCAGTGACACTCCACAGGATCCCGTCCAAGTAGCATTGTTGTAAAACCAATCACAAGAACCACCGGATGACACACTGGTAGCCGCACAAGATGCACAATCGGCTTGTTCTCGACAGAGCTCCAGATCCGCTTGAAAGGCTTCTGCCGTGGTACAAATGTCACTATTCGACGAAGCCGATGCTTGTGTATTGCTGAAACATTCTTGTCCTGGTAGACAATTGAGTTCACAAGTGCCATCCCCGGTCCAACTGCAGAAGCCCAAGTCCAGGCAATCGTTGCAGTTGTTGGCGCCATAGTAGCATAGTCCTTCCGAAGTGGAACGACAATAAGGACTGCTCTTGCCACTGTCATCTTCTGCCAAATGAGAACAGGTTTCTTTTACATCGTACCAGGAACACGTGGTTGGGGAATCTTGTCGTTCCACTGCACTACTGCTACCAGCAGAGGGTGCCTTGAGTGTGGTGGACGTGCAAGCTTCGCAGGTGGTTTGAACTCCACAAAAGGCGGCATCTTGGGCTTGTAATTGTTGCAAATCACAGACCGACTGCGCCGTGGGAAAATTGTTGTTGGGAACAGTAGTAGAGTCCAAAGAGTAGCAATCCAAGGGAAATCCATCACAGGAATCCTGACATAATCCAATGGCCCAGGCGCAATTGGCACTGACACACTCCACGCAACTGCCACTGGATGCACTGCAATCCCTAGTCGTCACATTGACCACATTGTTGGGAGTGGGAGATGGAGTCAAAAACGATTGGGCTTTCGCAAGTGGGGTGTTCCCAAATAAAAAAAGTAATGAGAAGATACCCAAGATGTTACCCTTCTGCTGATTGCAATGGTGAACTGTTGTCGACTCCTTCATCTTCTGGATTGAATTTAACGTAACGTAGTCAGCTTGTGTGTTTAATGATTCATATAACAAACGAAAGATAGTAGCCAGCAGTCTCACACAATAAAGGGTTCTCCTCTACTGCATGCAAGCAAGCTTTCTCTTGTTGTCTACTAGCTTGGTGTGTGCGTTTGTTGTACTAGTAGAGGTGATGGAACGGTCGCGTAAAAAAGCATTGCTTCCGAATTCGACTTCAATCGTCCGGGAAGGTGCGCGGTGCTCCTTCGCGTCACGCACTCCGATCCAAAATAATGAGAGCTTCCTCACAAATTGCTTGGTGTCGTCAACTTACACACCTCAGCTCCGCAATGATTGATGCGTGCAAAGAATTGATTGCGCTGCTGGACTACAAAGGCATTGTCACACCCATGGACTAATAGGCGCTAACCGAAACAACAAAGCGTTCAACTGCAAACCCCATCCCGTTCCTCTTCTTCTGTGCTGACGGGGGTTGTTGTTGCCACATTTACTAGCACTCTCCTGCCCCCAAACTCTTTACTTGTGGTGGCAAGGCTTCTCCCTGTACCGGTACAGTCGTACAGCGTGCCGTGCCGTACTATGCCCCGTTGGCAGGCAGCGTGGGTTCTCTAAGAAGAAGCTTTGCAAGTAGAACCGTCGCCGCCAGCCCAATGGGAATCACCAAGGATGCGTCCCGGCGTCAAGCCGAGCAACTTCTTTTGGAATTGATCCAGCAAGCATCGTGTGACCGGAGAAGGCCACCAGGCGAACAAAACAGGGTGGACAGACAAGGGCAGACCGAACTCACTAACCTGGACCCTACAGCAAACGATTGAAGATATGAACCAGAACCCCAATCCATCCATCGAAAGAAGCAGCCTTGCCTGCCCATAGAAAGAAGTACAGTAACAAAGAAAATGTTGAAAGCAAAATTCTTGGGTAACATTCACTGTCCTCCCCGAGGCGTGGTCGCAGAGCCACTGCATTCGGGTCCCTGCAAACGGTTCCAAGACAGCAATTGTCCACGTGAAGTCTTTGATCTCATGAACCGCAAAGGCGCCGTGACAGCGTACCATGATATGATGGATGAAATTTCCGCTGACGAGAATACGCGCGATCGTCTCGGTGTTTTGAAGTTGAAGGCAATCGACACCATTGTCGAGAGGTTCCGCCCTCGTTTTTCCAAGTGCGGTGTGAAAGTTGTGGTGTGTGTGGCAGATTACAGGTGCAATCTTTACCGCTGGATCGAATTTGTGGACTCTGGTGCGATCACTTACATCTCCCCCTATAATTTCAAGAACACGGCCGGTCCCAAACTAAAAACTGCCCTTTCCACAATCAAGTTTCAAAAGGGTGTGGCAGTGGAAGAGTTTCGTCAGGCTCTCTTTGGCAAAAGAGGCAGGCTCGTCAAGCAAACCCCCAAACATGTGGAAATCATGATCCGCGAAAAAGGTTTACAAGAAGAATATGAACGTCTCATTCAGGATTGCATCCATGAAGGAGTTGGAGGATTCTTGGGGAGGTGGGACATTGGGAAACTCAGAGAAGTCATTCAACACTATCGCCCCCTGTTTCAAGACAAAGGAGTTGCATTGTTCCTTTGTCACACACAGGAACATGTCCCTTCTGTTGAAGGAGGAGAACGAATTGAGTATTTCCGTTGGATGGAGTTTGTGGACCGTAACAAGCTACCTCACTATCGACCCGAACACAATGGAGAATATCGCCATGAAGATCCGGGTTGTGCGATTCTATAGCTCAGCGAGCGAGCGTCTGATACTGGACATAATGAGAAACATAATAAAAGCTTGGCAAATGTACGCCTTGAGGGTGAAGTCGCTGGCAACTCAAACCCTTCAGTCTGGCATTGTCCATGGGGAAACAGGCGGAAAACATAATGGTGAACCAAGCCAGGCCACCAAATATATTGGCCAGAATTGCAAACACTGATGGTGCGGATAGTCTGACCGAGTTCAACTTGTTCACCTAGACTACATGGCGACCGAAGCACCTCGAAGCATCTCGTGAAACTACCAGCAGTTTGATCCATGTAAACTACTGTAGCTTCCGGCTAGCTAGCGGCGGTAGTGTTTGGTCTGGTTTGGTCTGGTATGATATATGTGCATGCATATTTAAAACTTATGCTAAAAGAATAAACAGGCTCTACCCTGCCTTGCTTTGCTTAATAGGCTCCAGCTTCTGCCAACTCCAAGTCGCCCAATGCCATGACATCATAGACACACAAGTCCCTATGTTCGTCATCCCAGTTTTTGCAGGCTGCGGTTGCCTGAGCTTCAGAGATGACAGCCTCTCCAAGGCGACGTCCTGTCTTGGTTGCCTGGGGCAAGAAGCATTTTTGTGGGTGTTGAGGGAATCGGTCTGTTTGGAAGACGGTACCTTCCTCAGAAGTAGCTTGCCATTCCTCTCCAAACTCATTCGCATCCTTGAGAACAGTCTTTCTGTCACGACCCAACCAGACACCTCCATCGTAGGATCCCATGAGACCCTGGGAGCTTCCAAAGGTGGTCTTGGTGGCATTCTCCACCTTGACACTGACCAAGTCCTTGAAGGTGCTGATCTTGATATGTTCGGCTCCATCCAAGAAAACCTTGTAGACACGCTTCTTCTCGCTGTCCCAGTGCTTGTCAAACTTGAATCCGCCCAGTTGAATGGGCAAATGAGCATATTCTACACCATTGACAGCGTAAGCACCCCACCCGGTGACTTCCAGAATGTCAGATCCAATGCGGATGGCAGCCGTCTCAATGAAGGAGAACTCGCCCCGAGCGGCAGTTCGGATGATAATGTCCATGCCTTGGCCATCATTAAAGTCTTCCAACTTGAGCAAGACCAAGTCACAGATGCCGTGGTAGTCATACCATTCACCACCCCAGGTCTTTCATGAACAAAATTGGAAGGAAAGAGTCAAGTCAGAAAGAGTACACAAAAAGCAAGCAACTTGAAAGAAAGATCAAAGTGAGCTCAGCTCTTGACTTACCTTGAAATGAGGATCTCCACAGCATCCACCATCGGTTGGTTCAGGGTCCGTTGGTGGAGGATCGGTGGGGCAATTAGGATAGCACACGAGTCCTCCAAAATTGCCGCAATACTGGAAAAGTCAAGGTTGGGTTTAGACAAAGGGAATGAAGAAGTGAGTTCACGCAGACACACCAATGGAAATCTGCAATGACGTAAAACATAGCTTACATCAGCATAGTCAACCCCACATGATCCCTCACAAAACTCATATTCGGAAAAGCAGGAATATCCAGCCGGTTCGTCACCGCACATGAGAGGAGCGTCCTCCTCCTCCAAAGCACGTTCGTGGGCTTCCTTGACAAAGAGCTCACCGGCCTCAAGCTCTTTTCGTCGTGGCTGCAAGCAGCATTTTGGCTCACAAGGATCGGTGGGTTCCGGATCGGTGGGCCCTCCTGGCAGTAAATTTGCCTGAGCCGACCCTAGTAACAGCACAGTCGACAGGAGTGTTGCTGCCTTGTTCATCATGGTTGTTTGGTTGTTGTTTGAAGAAGGTTTTCGAATTGTGCACTTCGATGTAACAGAGCCACTTCTTTCTGGCTAACTGGTGGAATGAGGCAACCGACCTTTGCCACCAGGACCAAGCTCAAAGCGGTTTTGATTCCAGATGCTCGTTGTGATTTTGTCACGAGTTGCATGGCATTATCGAAGAATAAAGCCCTCCCTTAGAAAGCGGGACTCTATCAGGATTAATGGAGTTAACAACGGCTTACTGATTCACATAACCTTTGTGCCATTCGTGATTGCAATAGGTAGTCGAAAGGCCCACTATACCCAAAATAGTACCAGAAGCAGTAGAAGGGATTAAGCCTTTCCGAACAGTCTTTTTCTCGTTCAGAGTTATTTGTGATTCAATGTGTCTTACTTGAAACAACAGCGACTAAAAATGTTCTGGATCTGCATGAATCGAAGCATCCCGATACCGGTATGCATCTCAAAAATCAGTTTTCGCAAAGTTGTGCTACCACCGGTCCATCGTGTTCCGTCACTGTGGACCTTGCCAAGCAAGCCAGGTCTCTTCTAAGGCATCCGAGTTGATTAATATTTTTGCAGGTGGAAAGGCACCTTCATCAGCTCCTTCATCAACGTTTCCTTTCTACATCGTCAGCACTCAGTAGCTCTAGTTAGCTCGAGTATTAGTACTGTACGGTACTGTTGGCATTTTGTCTTGTTGGTTTGATGGAGTGTGCTCTAGCTAGAGCTGGCTACTAGCTGCTACTAGGAGCCGGTATCCTTTGTCAATGTTGAGTCTTCAACTTCTGGTGGCGCGCCAATTCTACACTTGTTTGGTGCTGTTTCCAGGCCAGTAGCTGGTAGTACATGTAGTAGCTAGCTAGTAATAACATGGATAATTTAGTTTTCCTGATTCGATGCTAGCTGGAAGTTTATTCCTCCAAGCCTCCAAGCTAGTCAGTTGGGTGTCTTGAATAATGTCGGATCAGGGCGTAGATTGTTTTCTTTTCAAAGACGTCCGAGTTGTTTTTGGTCAGGTGGAAAAGCCCAGAGAGCTAACTAATAGCCCTGCTATCATCAACGTCTCTTGCTGATACTCTGAGTAATCAATCCACAAGCCCTCTCTTGGTTGTGCTGCTTGCCTTCTCCCTTTTCTTGCTCCCCCCCCTTTCTTGGTGCCTAAATCCCCCTAAAAATTAACTCCTGCGACGGAGCCGTTGTCCACATCATTTATTTCTTGATCATGTTCACATTGTCTTCGCACTTCACAACAAATTTATCCACTGGAACCGGTATCTCTTCCCTCAGCTATCTTAGGGAGCTGTTGTATGCTTTAGGACACTACATAGCTGTCTTCAATGGTAGAATCTATCATTAGATAACTATGATACCGGTACGTAGGTGGGCGATTTTTAAGCTGCCTTCGGCACACGGCATGGGTGGTTCAGAAAGGCTCCACTTGCCCAGTCATAGTCTGGCAAGTCTTCCCCGTTGTTAGCAACCTCCTCCTCTAGCTGCTTTTGTGCAATAGCCTTGTCTAGTGACCTCTTTAGTGCCTTGAGGTCAGATAGGCTGCTACTTCTAGCAATTTCTTGCATCTCTTGGTCTACCACGCGAGTCGATGTTCTGACAATTGGTAGGATTTGGCTTTTGGACCTTCCTTGGACCTTTCGCTTTCCTCTTGCCTTGCTCTGTATGCCATCTGCCTTTTTGTTCTTACAACAAAGTTTGCCACCCGAATGCTTTCTTCTCAAGGCCCGAATGGAACCAGAGAAGGCGGCGAAAGACTCGTTGGCTTTGCCTTGTTGTGTCTTGGAAGCTACAATGGCTGCTCCTGTGGGGCATCCCTTGCTTTTGGAGGCTCTTTTTCTCTCACTTTTGCCCCTGGGAGTGCGGCTTTGTGAGTCCTTAGAACTTGAAGACCAAAGTTTTTCTGATCTCTTCAGGAGACGAGTAGAATAGTTCAAGAGATGCTTGATGGAATGCTTGTTGCTATTGCCGGACCACCCGCACTGAAGGCTCACCGTGACTCCGCTCGTCAGCAAGCCATCGGCATGAGACCAATCGAGAAGTTGCACCAGTTCCTCTGGGCAAACCTTTTCCCCGGCTCCATTGTGAAAGCTGAGATTTACAATGTGCCGATCTTGCTTGATGTTTTCAAAGAGATTTACTATCTCGTGAGCCTTGGTTCCTATCTCAATGCTAATGCTGGTTCTCCATGTGATTGTATCCTGCCACTTTGGTGAGAAACTGGCTCCTCGCTCTTCAAACTTGAGCATTATTGTATTCTTTGCTTCCCGCCAGCTCGGAAAGGCGTCCAAGGCAAACGAGTCCACAAACCGCACATAGAGCCAATCACGCTTTTCGGACAGGATCACCCGCATGAGATGAGGCAGGCAAGCACGGTGACGTCGCCCGGCTGTGATCAAGTCTTCAATCTCTAGTTTGTACACAGCAAGGTTGTTTTCAATTCGTTTCAGCTCTTTCTCAATGAACGAAAAAGATACCAAATCCGAGCAGAAGATGTTGCACTCAGTTGGATCGCGTCGGTGTGGGGACCGCGGCCTTTTGCCAAAGTCAAGTTTTTTCTCAAATAATTGTTGCATGTTGGCTGGTGCAAGGTGGACGCCAAAGCGATTATGGGAGCGATGAGGAAAGGGTGAATGGCCTGAGACGAAGCCAAACTGTGACTGGTTTGTTGATTGTGTTCTTTCAGCGCGAGTGTTTCGGGAAGCAGGTGCAGTCACACTTCTCACTGCTGTTGATGTCTGGTTTGGTTTTACTGGACAAGCGATGTCAGCTCTAGTAGCTAGGACTTCAGAAAATAAGGTTGCTATCCATGTAGATACTCAATGGGGTTGAATTTTGAGCCTATGGAGTCTAAAGTCATCTACTGCAGCGGCAGGCTACGGTAGCAAGCTGGATGTCTGATGAAGTCGGGCAGCTTATTGTCAGGCAAATCGACGAGAACTGTGATAGAACTTCAGCATATAAGCCACATGTACCGGTAGGTGCTCAATGGGGTTGAAGTTTGATCCTATTGGGTCTGGGTCGGAGAAGTTAGTTGCTGCAGCGGTAGGCTAGCAAGCGAGATGTCTGATGTAGTCTTGCGGCTTCCAGTACGAACATTACTTGGTTGAGGCGCAGGGCACACCAACGACCAGGACAATAAAGAAATGGTTGAAGACTCTATCGAGAAGACTGGTTTACCTCCGCGTTGCAGGGGGGCTATTTCTCAGTACTGGCAATACTCGTCATCAACCTGATAACTAGTTCTAGAATACTAGTACTAGAGAACATGAGTGTACGGTTACGAAATCAGGACGAGGCGGTTGACCAACCTACATTGCACGTGTGCCTTGCGGGTTCCTGTAGAGGTGTCGTACGAACTCGTGGCGGAAATTTAACGTGTCCAGCTCACTGTCACAACAAGACAATATGTGTTTGAATATGTTCCTTGTCTCGGTGGATGCTTGTGCTTCCATTGCTGATAATGCAACTACAGAAATACACTCCTGCCGTTGTTTGGTTGAACGTGTCGAATGTCAATCCAAAACATGAATCTGCATCTATCTGTGTATCTGCTTCTTTTTATGATTGCAAGCTCTCAGGCTCAACAAAACTCCAAGCAGCCACCTAATAGAAACAGCCAGCAAATTGATCGCTTGTTACTGGGTTGCCTCTATCTGGACACATTCCGTGCGTGCGGAGACAGGGGCGAGAGAAAACCTCAGTGGACGAGATATCCCGCACTCGACTCTCCACTTCAGGTACCGGTACCACACAGCGTAGTAGTTGCTGCGGCCAAGCTGTCCTCCACCGTTGGCAAATCATCATTTCCCGCTTGAACTCACCCTTGTATCAAAACAGTGGCCCGTATCGGCTGAAGCTTCGGCGACCAAGAAAAGGGAGTCACTCTGGGACTTGCTCGACAACATGAATCGATGAGTTCTTTGAAATGAAATGCAAACTCAATGCTCGAAGGGTATCATCTTGCGACATTTGACGATGTCGACCGCCACGACGACGACGACGATGATGATGTGTCCATCGTTGGCTTCACCGGAAGAGCTCCTAGAAAACATTGTCGTCCTACATGAGGTTAATACTGTTACCGGAAAAGACGTAGAAAGAAGCCGTCACAAGATGCAGTAGGGAGGCCACACGGACATACCGATACCAGGTACTCCATGGTCGTCCACCACGAACAAGCATGCATCCGGTCGGCTCGGCCAAGTTAGCACCAGCAAGAAGCAGAATCTTCAGGTGTATAACCATTCGCAGAAGCGATCCTTTTCCTGCCGACGACTTGTGTCAAGAGTTTCGGCAAGCTCCTATTGGCGGTAGCAGCGTTTTTGATGCCTTCAGCACCGCATGTACTGATTTGAAATCATATTGTGCTTCCTCCTTCGTTGTCCACTGCGCCGGTCACATCCGAGTCCGCAACATGTGCATTTCAAAGCAGCGTGATGGTCTGAGGCGGAGACATTCAGCTTGCTCTTCGCATATGACAAATACAGTCGGTTATGTGCATGATAGGACGATAGTTGGACTCGCTGGCCTTGCTATCGCTCTATAGTCTGAGACTTGCAGTTTAGACAAGTTTGTCAACCAAAGGTCGCTGGCCTAAAGGTACAGTAACACTCGAAGGCAAAATGCGGCTCAAACTGATCTATGCTCCCGCTGTCAACCGAAATCATCGAGAGGAGGGATGTGCCCTCGAAAGTTGTTGAAGTTGAAGAAGAAGCGAAGAGAGACTGACAACACCGGTGGTACTGTGGCACTTCCCACGGACTACGCACTGGTACCGGTAGAGGCAAGAGCTGAAGCAAGTACCGGTACCGTAGTACCAGTAGCTCCTTTCCAGCAAACCAACGCGACCAAACTGAACCACTGTGTCTGATGAACGTGGGGCATGGAACAAATGTTTGGGTATAGGCATCGTGCAAAGAACGCTGTGGCGTCGAATATCGCAACACCGCATCGATGACGGCATCGGCATGCACTATTCTGCCTCGCTAGCTACGATAGGCTGGATATTGCTGGATCCTGCTGCTGGAGTACCCGTCCCGGATTATTGCTGGATCCTGCTGTTGGAGCACCCGTCCTGTCAATCAAACAAACTTGGCGACAACAAGCAACAAGCCATAACTACCCCATCGTGGTCTCCATTCTTCCCTTTAGGCTCGCTCTCTGCGAAAAGCGCCCAGAAACCAGAACGGAGCAGAACTAATTAGATGGCCAAGTGCATTCCTTCGATATGTACACTAATCACTCCACAAACGCATTTCCAAACTTTCCGTACCGGTATACTGGTACAGCTCCGGTAGACAGGGGGTAGACAGCAGCACTACATACGGTCTGTGCATACATGAACAGGAGTTTTAGAGAGCAATCCTGCAGCCAAATTCAGGCCTAACAGGCCGCGATTCCTGTGCAATTGAACAGGCTCCTGTGCTATTGAACCGGACGTTGGAGTTCTGTTCATACAGGATCCTGTTCATGCGTCGCCTGCTCAATTGCGCAGGAAATCTGACGTGCTTCCACTACCATACCTATCTCTTGCATTCTTTTGTGGCTTGTGGCTTTTGGGTTTGTCATTGAGAGATTTTGACTTCATTTCTTCTGATTTCTTTTTCATTTTTTGGAGTAGAGGGTAAGCTACATTGTTTTCCTACACCAGAAGGCACCCAACTGCATGTACCGTAGTGTTCCGGTGGCGGAGTATAAAGGATCAAAACTGTGGATCGGTACTGTACGTGTTCGGGAGAGCTATATCAAACATTTGCGGAGTACCCCAATGCAAACCAGGAGAGACCAATCACAAAGCCCAGGGAGATGCGAACCTTTCCTATTAGCATGAGGGGTGCGTAGATACGTATGCAACGATTAGAAACTTGTAAACTAAGATAGGCAGAATGCCAACAGCCTCACAGCACTGTTGAAAACCTGAAAACCTGCGGATACCGTAGTACCCCCGACCAGTTCAAACATACCGCGTCTCTCTGGGTTCAGCCAACAGACATGCCAGCTGACCATCGGGATGAGTCCCGGCGGAAACGAAGGCACCCTGGTCATGTTTCAATAGATGTTTCAGAGCTCCAACATTACAAGGAAAGAACGGAAGAAAGGAAAATGCATCTACTAGTAAACCAAAATGCGTTGCTGCTAATACATGACATGCAGCGGTGAAGCATGTGTCCTTGTTGACACCTTTCAGAGTTGCCTGAGAGCTGAATGCTTGCAACTCTTTTTGTTCTCTTGTTCTAGTCGCGATGGCGAACATAGTACCAGTCGTCCGTGTCGACCCCATAGGAGTTGCCATACCTTTTCTTGGGGTAGATGCAGGCACGTAGCAACGCCGCCATGGATCCCACGTTGCTATTGAAGGTCCCCACAAAGAAGGTGGCATCAATCAACTGTGACATTTCCGCCAAGAACTGGACCGTATTGGCACGATTAGTTCTGCTCACCGACTCATCGGCACCGTGCTCAGCTTGTTGGGTGAGAGTATGGACCTGGCAACCAACCTGTTTTTCTTGCAATGCTGCCTGGACTTCTTCTACCGCCGCATAGTCTCCCGATGAAATAAAGCAATGATCAATCTTTTGTTCTCCCACTGCCTCCAGAAGCTTGAGCACGTAGTTGGCACCCGAATAGACAATAGATTCGTGCGCGAGGATCTTGTCTCCACGACGGATATGAAAGGCAGCCGAAGATACATTGCGCAAATTGGGAATATTGTTGGCGTCAATCAACGTTTTAAACTCTTGTTTGGCACGCTGATTGAATTGCAAGTGCTTGCATGCCTCCGGTACCATGAGCCCAAAGTGATCGTGCTTGAATTCCTTTCGAAAATGTTTGCGCTGAGAAAAGCGAATCGACTTGATGATTTCAATAGCCCCATCGCGATAGACATCATTCGTGTTGAAAATCACGTTGCGCGGAGGAACTCCCATAAAGCTAGTCATTTGTTGCCAATCGCTCCTTTGAAGGACAGGGAACTGAGGCGTGAAGTATCCCTGTAATACTCCGGTGTTGTCGTCCCATCGATATCCGTATTCTGTGTCATCGACAAAGTATTCCTTTCCGTGGGCTTCAAAGTAGATCTTTTGTGCCAACATGTTGATCATTTGACTGCCCAATCCGGATCCTTCCAGAACTGTGATTGTCTTTCTCCCTTTGCTGGTGAGTCGTTCCCAGACTGTTTGTTGTTGAGGTGCAGAGGGGTCAGCGGGTACACCCTGGGGAGTCTCTTCTTGTTTAACTTCCACTGCTGGGGGTTCTGGAGGCGGCGGGGATGTCTCTGCTTCTACCACCGGCTTGGGGGCAGCAGGCACACCCTGACCATCACACTTCGCATAATTGAAGGACTCGCCAAAACCTTCAAAGTATGTACAGGCAGAATACCCTGCTGGTCTGCAAGACCAATACGATTCCCGGTGCTTGATTCCCAAGCTTGGGTCTCCTCCTGAACCACTACCACCAACCCATCGACAAAAGTCTTGACAGCAACCGTCATTATTCAAAGAAAACCATCCAGCATATGGATCCTGACCTCTGTGAACACCGTTGTCAAGAGTCGAAGGGTTTGCTGCTGCACAAGTACCAGCTGCTGGAGCTGGAAGCTGAGTACAAGTTTCCCCATCTTCCTCTTCAAGAGATTCCTCCATTTCTTCTGGAGTTTCTTCTTCTTCTTCTTCTTCTGGCTCGGGTGTAGCAGGCACACCCTGGCCGTCACACTTGGCAAAATTGAAACTATCACCAAATCCTTCAAAGTACGTACAAGCGGAATAACCTGCTGGTCTGCATGACCAATAAGAATCACGATGCTTGATTTGATTGGTTGGATCCCCTCCAGAACCACTACTTCCAACCCAACGGCAGAAGTCTTGACAGCAGCCATCGTTATTCAACGAAAACCAGCCAGCATATGGATCCTTACCACCATGAACGCCATTGTCGAGAGTGGAAGGGTTTGCTGCTGCACAAGTACCAGCTGCTGGGGCTGGAAGCTGAGTACATGTTTCTCCATCTTCGTCTTCCAGAGATTCTTCCATTTCTTCTGGAGTCTCTTCTTCTTCCTCTGGCTCAGGCTCCAGAGTGGAAGGCACACCCTGGCTGTCACACTTGGGAAAATTGAATGTATCGCCAAAACCTTCAAAGTATGTACATGCAGTATACCCTGCTGGTCTGCAAGACCAATAAGAACCGTGGTGCTTGATTGCCATGCTTGGGTCTCCCCCAGAGCCGGAACTGCCAACCCAACGACAAAAGTCTTGACAGCAACCATCATTATTCAAAGAATACCAGCCAGTGTATGGATCCTGACCGCTGTGAACGCCATTGTCAAGCATAGAAGGGTTTGCCGCAGGGCAAGATCCATCAACTGGAGCTGGGAGCTCCACACAAGTTTCCCCATCTTCCTCTTCCAGAGATTCTTCCATTTCTTGTGGAGTCTCCTCTTCTTTGATTTCTTCCAGCGGAGGAGGAGCGGCTGTCTCTGCTTCAATTACTGGTTTGGATACAGCAGGCATACCTTGACCGTCACACTTGGCAAAATTGAATGTATCGCCAAAACCTTCAAAGTATGTACATGCGGCGTAACCTGCTGGTCTGCATGACCAATAAGAATCACGATGTTTGATTTGAAGGCCTGGATCCCCTCCGGAACCACTACCACCAACCCAACGACAGAAATCTTGACAGCAACCATCGTTATTCAAAGAATACCAGCCAGCATATGGATCCTTTCCCCCATGAACACCATTATCGAGAGTGGAAGGGTTTGCGGCGGCACAAACACCATCGGCTGGAGCTGGAAGCTTGGCACAAGTTTCGCCACCATTTTCTTCCAGAGATTCTTCCATTTCTTCTGGAGTCTCGTCTTCTGTATTTTCCTTCACTTCTGGATTGGGGGTAGCGGGTGCTGCTGCCGTTGGAGTTTGTTCCGGAGTCGATTCGACCGGGGCTGTCGAATTATTAATCTTCTTGTGTGGCGATTGTTGCGGCTGTTCTTGTTGTTGACATTGATAGAATCCGGTAATGATTAAATCGTCAATTCCGGCACTCTGCTCCAAGATTGGCTTGGAGGTGGCGGTTTGAAATTTGAGCGTGAATCGATTGCCCGGGAGAGAGCTCGAGGGAACAGTGATGCGAACCTTGTATACCACTGGCATTTTCGCGTCCTCACTCTGTTCCTGAAGAGGAGCACTGCGCTCCCAGACAATGTTTCCCTCAGTTCCCGAAAATGGCTGATGGACCGTCATGTCTCCCAGATCAATTTGGACATTGTTGATGAGTACCAACATCTTGTCGTCCTCATCAGCACTACTACTACTACTCCAGTCGTTCATTTGGTACAGTTTGAATTCCACAGTGACATTGCTGGCAGGAATGGGTAGTTGATGTTGTTGCGAAGATGCCGCCAAGACGGGAATGTCAAATTCTTTGGATACCTGATCGTGTCCTTGTCCGAGAGGTCCCAAGAAATTCGTGTTCAACTCGATACTATTGGAGACGGTTCCCATATTCCAGGAGCTCCTAGTAGTAGTAGTAGTAGTAGTAGTAGTATCCGATCCCCCCAATACTTGGAAATTGTCAAAATCATCTTCTTCCAATACGACTTGTGGGTAGCAAATCTTGGCATCTTTGTGCTTATCTGTATTTTTGGTGGTGTACACGCGTTGATAATGGAAGGAACCCAACCCGGCCGGTAGCGTCACGGTCCCATCGTCGACATTTACGACACATAGCATGAGCAGCGTAATCACCATCAACGCAAAACAGACTAACGGAACCCGATTGAACCCTTGCAGCGTGATATGCCGCGATCGGTCGTCTTGTGGTACTGGTTGCTGTGGTTGTTGTTGTTGCTGGCCCATCTTGTTGTTAGTCTTTTTACTGAGTAATTAATTTATTTGATCAGGGCTTCAGTGTGCTTATTCGGTTTCTTTAGAAAGAAGAAAGAAAGAAGACAGAGACTTGTTGTGGCGCGATGGGTGGTGGGAAAAAGGAAAAATACATTGAGGACTGTCCTGATGCGATTGCAACCGCTGAGCGGACCATGTTCGAGAACCATTCGACAATTTTAGTCAGTGTTGACATTGAGACACACTTGCGTTGGGGAAGTGAATGCCTTTTTCGAGCATCCGAGACACTATTTACAGTATCTATTTAAGTGCGAAATATGACTCAAAAAATATTTAAAGGCCCGGTCACACTTCGAAAAATATAAGTTGGTGAAGCTGTGGGAGTCGAGTCGATCCTCTGTTTCCATCGTCGGCTTGTTTTTTCCAAACACCAGGGCCATGAGCGCGCTTGGCCGAACATACAGACCCTACGAGTACTGTAACCATGCAGAGAGACATGCCGTACCATAGAAATTGACCCCACCATACTTCTGCTTTGGTCAGTCGACAAGAGGAATAGCACAGTGCTGTTCCTTCTCTTCTCTTCTCTTCATTTTTGTGGTTCTGGCAAAAGACGTTTGTATCGGCTGGCCTTGCGAAAATTCATGGCCGCTTCGTTCCATAAATAACTGGCAACTGATATTGCGGCAGCCAGAATCGAATTGTCCATGACAGGATGGATGCCAGGCATTCACTACATCCACAAAGACGCACAAATGCAAAAGACGGCACTGCTTCAGCATCCGTGCAATCAATCGATGGACGCATCCAGGGTATACGGTACATACGGTGCATCGCTTCAACGATACCGTACGGATTTAGAGTACAAGCAACTCCATTATCCTAATAGTTCTGGCTTCTATTCCAGTCCACTGAGCCCGTTCCGGTGTCATGCCTTTTCAACAGACGACCGGCAAGGGGATACCGTAGATCAAGAACTTTGCCCGATGGGATTGGCTCGTACCGTACTATCAGGCCATTGTCACTCCAAATAGTTCCTAACACGGTTGGGCAGGAATACTTGAAAAACTCCAGTTCCCGATATCGGGGCGGGTGGGCCCAAAGCTCCTATCATTTTGTGCCGTACTGGGGTGGTACTGTACCGGTGCGAGATACCGGCCTTGAACGATGGCCGGTTTTAGAGAATGTTATCGATATTATTAATTTCTTTTAAGAAAGTCATAGGAAGGGAGTAGCCTGGACGGGCCTGAACCATTCTTGGAGATGTACTAGACCTAGTAGAGTTGCGCAAGCCAAGAAAACCAACTGATGAGAGATCTTTGTGGTTGCATTGCCATGGATAGCACTTCGTGGAGGGATATTCTTGAAGGGTTATCGAATGAGACGCCGGAAGAGTCACGAGTAGTCCGAAGCATCTCACTTCTCCAAATCTGGTATCAAAGTATTTACAGTTGAAGTATCCGCGGTTCCGCGTCCTATTGGATGCCAGCTTCTGGCTCACAAGCGATCACTGACGCAAACCCAGCAGTGGCTCATTTCTTCTTCTTTTTGTTTGTTGGGTTTTACTTTCGTGGACCGCTTGAAATAAATTAAATTAAAATTCCATCAAGATGATGCGACTTGCTGCTGCCGAAGGCCGGCTGAAGATGCTGGCCATTTTCTTGGTAATTTTGATGGTGATCCTAAGCATTGCCAAGGATGATATTCACCTCCCAAAACTACTCCGTTTGGGAGGCAAGGAATGCAAAGAAGACCAAGAAAATAGTTTATTGAGAGGTCATGCTCCAGCAGAAGAGCAAAACACAGAGTACCCTCCAGAAATCCCAGCAGCCCAAGAAAATCAATCGGAGACTCCGGAAGAATTGGGAGAGACTCAAGAAGAAGAAAAAAATGGCGAGACACAAAATTCACTCAATCCACCCGCTTCCCCACCTGCTGAGGTTGAGGTGTTTCCTCCACCAGCAGAAGAAAATAAAGAAGACGAGACTCCAGAAGAAATGGAAGAGTCTCTAGAAGAGGAAGACGGTGAAACTTGTACTAAACTCCCAGCTCCAGCCGATGGTACTTGTGCCGCCGCAAACCCTTCAACGCTCGACAATGGCGTGCATGGGGGAAAGGATGCATATGCTGGCTGGTATTCTTTGAATAATGATGGTTGCTGTCAAGACTTTTGTCGATGGGTTGGTGGTAGTGGTTCTGGAGGGGATCCAGGCCTTCAAATCAAACATCGCGATTCTTATTGGTCATGCAGACCAGCAGGTTATGCAGCCTGTACATACTTTGAAGGTTTTGGTGAGACCTTCAATTTTGCAAAGTGTGACGGTCAGGGTTTGCCTGCTGTATCCAACCCTGTAATAGAAGCAGAGACAGCCCCTCCTCCTCCAGCGGAAGAAATTAATGAAGAGACTCCAGAAGAATTGGAAGAATCCCTGGAAGAGGAAGACGGAGAAACTTGTACTCAGCTTCCAGCTCCAGCCGATGGTTCTTGTGCAGCAGCAAACCCTTCTACTCTCGACAATGGCGTGCATGGGGGTAATGATGCATATGCTGGCTGGTATTCTTTGAATAATGATGGTTGCTGTCAAGACTTTTGTCGTTGGGTTGGTAGTTCTGGCTCGGGAGGAGACCCAAGCTTGGCAATCAAACATCGCGATTCTTATTGGTCTTGCAGACCAGCAGGTTACGCAGCCTGTACATACTTTGAAGGTTTTGGCGATACATTCAATTTTGCTAAGTGTGAAAGTCAGGGTGTGCCTGCTACTCCCGAGCCAGAAGAAGAAGAGACTCCAGAAGAATTGGAAGAGTCTCTGGAAGAGGAAGATGGGGAAACTTGTACGCAGCTTCCAGCTCCAGCTGATGGTGTTTGTGCAGCAGCAAACCCTTCAATGATTGACAATGGCGTTCATGGGGGTAAAGATCCATATGCTGGATGGTTTTCTTTGAATAATGATGGTTGCTGTCAAGACTTCTGTCGTTGGGTTGGCAGTAGTGGTTCAGGCGGACACCCAAGCGCGGGAATCAAGCATCGGGATTCGTATTGGTCTTGCAGACCAGCTGGGTACACTGCCTGCACATACTTTGAAGGTTTTGGCGAGACCTTCAATTATGCTAAGTGTGACGGGCAGGGTTTGCCTGCTGCTCCCCAACCAGTTGTAGAAGCAGAGACGGCCCCTCCTCCTCCAGTGAAAGAAGAGACCCCGGAAGAATTGGAAGAGTCTCTTGAAGAGGAAGATGGGGAAACATGTACTCAGCTTCCAGCTCCAGCTGATGGTGTTTGTGCAGCAGCAAACCCTTCCACTCTCGACAACGGGGTTCACAGCGGTCAGGATCCATACACTGGCTGGTATTCTTTGAATAATGATGGCTGCTGTCAAGACTTCTGTCGTTGGGTTGGCAGTTCCGGCTCGGGAGGAGACCCAAGCATGGCAATCAAGCATCACAATTCTTATTGGTCTTGCAGACCAGCAGGTTATGCTGCCTGTACATATTTTGAAGGTTTTGGCGATACCTTCAATTTTGCTAAGTGTGATGGTCAGGGCGTGCCTGCTTCTCCCAAACCCAACGGAGGAGCAAAGGCAGTTGCCCCTTCTCCTGAAGCACCTCCTGCATCAAAACCAGAAGACTTCGTTACAATGATTAATCAACATCATCAGCGCATTGTTCTCTTGAGTGGGTCTGGAGTGACCAGTCAATTGATGAACATGATGGCGCAAAAAATTTACTTTGCCGATGGAAAACATGATGGATTTATGGTGGTGGATTCCGAATACGGTTATAGATGGGATGCTAACACGGGCTTGTTGAAGGGATTCTTTTCACCAACAAGCTTGTCAGTACTTCCTTGGGATGAGGTGATGCCTTCGAATTTTGGGGCTCCCACGGCCGGGGATATCATAGGAAGGATGGGCGGCAAGTACACGGATCCCGCAGGTCATTTTGATGCGGTGATTGCAATCGACAGGAGCTATCGCAAGCGATTCAAGAATGCCTACAGCAACAAGAAACACAACTTCGGCGATCTATACGATCGGATGGTTGTCGAAGGCTGTGCCAATTTACAATTCAATGACCAAGCCAGACAGGCTTTCCGAACACTCTTGAATCAAAACAGCATTCCCGATTTTACCCAGGTGAAATCCGTCGCCTTTCACGTTCGTCGGGGCGATAAGGTCAAGCTCAAAGAATCGCGGGCCTATACCGGAGAAGAATACGTCACTACCTTCGTCAAGGCAGCCAAGGGGGGTGCTCAAAGTATGGAGGCTTGCTTTATTGCAACCGACGATTATTCCTCCATTGGCGAAATTACCAATGCCTTGGTCTCGCATGGTATCACATGTCAAGTTTATACCCTCACGAGTGCAAACGAACAGGGACACGCTGCTGATGCCCGTACCAATCGGGACAATACCCTTCAATTCTTGACGGAATTCTCGGTCCTCGTAGATGCCACGTACTTTGTGGGAACTTTCAACTCCAACGTTGGTGGACTGGCCGCCGTTTTGCGTCGTTGTCATTACACAGATGCACCGCATTATTCCCATAGCTACGGAGTGGATTCTGAAGGGTGGTTCTTTGACGTGCATGTATAATTTTACCAGAGAACTCAGAGACCAAACAATCTGCAGTGAAAGGATAGGTCCAATGACACGCGAAAAACTTGGAACTGCGCTCCAACTTGACAAGCTTAGATACCACACCATTGTTGCATTTTAAACTCTTCATGTTATGTACACACCCAAAACTCGACCTTACGATTACGAATTAGTACGCTCTGTCATAGTTGGCCATTCGCCCCGGTCTGACCTGCCAGCTGTAGTATACAACTCCAGCTGACTGAAGGGACTCGCTGTGCTGCGCTGCAACGAATCATCCGAGATGTACGTGCACCTCAACTACCATCGTTGACACGGCCTGTTCATAACCAACCGAACTAGTTCGTTGTCATTTAAGGCTATAGCAGCCGACTACTGGTACTGCTGTCTGCCCTGCCTATACCCATTTCAATTCGTTAGTTTCCATCGATCCCCTAGCCTCTCTCAAGTCCGAGAGAATCCTCTTTTCCAAGGAATCCTTTTGACTTCGTGCTGCATCGGTCTTTTCATCAAGAGAACGAACTGCCTGAAGTGCTTGTTGAAGATTCAGAATCTGACTTTCTCGATTGTTGATCTGCTTGGCCGCAAGGGACATCTTGTATTTGAGACCCGCTTCGGCGCGAACAAGTCTACGGCTGCCCGGTGCCTCTGCGGAACGGAAACGCTCCAGAATTGTTTCCAGTGTCTTGTACGCATCATCACTCTGTCCGCTATTCATTAGAGCTTCTGAAAGACTATCAAGGGTAGAGAGAACGGTTGGATGCGTGGCACCCAAAATGTCCTCTTGGATCTGCAAAAGACAACGAGAAACAGAAACAGTCAGACGGAGGTATCGCAACCCGTCTGGACGCGCCAAGAAAGCACTTACTTCCGCAGCTTCTCTCAACACTCGAGACGCTCGCTCGTGCATTCCTCTGTATCGGTAGAGATAGCCTGCACCACAGAAACAGAAGAATGTGTCAGATGGATGTGTTGATGTGAAATGGTCGCCAGCACCACCAATTTCTTACCGAGGTTGCAAAGAGTTGCGGCTGCGCCAAACCGTACCGGGCCGCTTTCGGGGTCATGACAGAGAGCATTGCGCTGAATATCCAGTGCACCTTCGAAGGCTCTACGTGCTTCTCGCAACTCGTTGAACTCTACATGAACGCAACCAATGTTGTTGTAGATGCGTGCAGTCGAAGGATGGAGCGCCCCCAGAGAATGCTTGCGGATAGACAAAGCTTCACGAAAACTCCATAGGGCTTCCTCAAAGCGATGCAACAGCAAGAAAGTGATGCCACATTTGACCAACGATGCCTACAGCGGAAAACAAGGTCAGATCAACCACATTGCTGGTTCGAATGAAAAGAAAAAGCGATTCCGTTGGTGGAAACAGACTCACAGCAACATGAGGGTGTTCTCTGCCTAGAGTCCCTTTACGGATACGCACGGCTTCCTCGAAGGACTTGAGGGCCGTGTGATGACCCCCAGCTCGTAGATGAGCTAGGCCACAGTTGTGCAACGCGGACGCAACGTCCTGATGGTAAGGTCCACGCTTTCGCCGTTGACACTGAAGAATAACTTCAAAGCACTCGGCTGCTTCTTCGTATTGATGATTCTGTCGGCAACGAAAGGAAGGTTAGAACATGAAACGAAGTCAAGGAAAACGAACGAAAATGAACCTGGCCGAGTCGTACCTTCAAAAGCCTGGAACCTTCTTCATAGATTTCCCGCATATGTTCGCTGGGGCGGTTGGTGAGCATGCCTTTTTGGAAATACGTTTTCGACGGTGAGACTGAAGCAGCATACCCCATACCCAACGGCGCCAATCCATCTTCAATGTCTTCGTCAAAGTCTCTAACATCATTCTTTTGTCGAAACAATCGTTGTTTGACACGGTCGGGAGAGTGGGCGTTGCTCAGGTACGGTGGAGTGCCATTCAACTGAACTTGAGGAGAATCCATGTACTCTCGATGGTTCTGCAACAGTGCTCGAGCACGGTCCAAGGTGGCGTTGCGTTCGCTCTGCCTAGCATCTCGTGCGTACGAAGACGTCTTGGAGGAATACTCCAGATCACTGCTGTACAAACCAGAGGCCGTTGTCTCTTTCGTCTCCGTTGCGCCTTCCTCGGCCGTGGTGTCTTCCCAAGGACTATGCCTGTTGGACGAGGATGACACCACAGAAGCGGGGGGTGCGTTGGGTTCGTTGGTCGGGGTGCTTCGATATGGTCTGACCACCATGATCTTTCGCCCGCTCTTGTCCTTGACCTTTTCACGGTTGGGCGAGTTGGAGGATGGTAGCGACTGCAATGCATCGTATCCGTCTTGTGAGGGGGTGTTGCCGCTCCTTCCTTCTGTCAGCAAACACGATTCCTCCGCGTCATACGAGTACGACTTAACAACGGCACCGCCATTCGCCTCCAGCAACGAAGCTCTGGGAGCCGACACTGGCATTCCACTAATGCTACTCGATGCCTTGGAGATGGGCGACTCACCGTCACGTTGGTTGACTTTGTGGGGTGACATGTGCGGGACGTAATGCGGACTGATGAAAATATTAGTTTGAGCTCGCGGTTGCGGCAGAGCTGCCGGGTCATACAACCCATCATCTTCTTCATCCTGTGAAACTGTCACCTCCATGACTGGTGGAGGTTGGAGCTGCTTGGATGATTTTTTCTTGTCGTTGTTGTTGCTGCTGCTCGACGCTACATGTGTCTCTCGGCGAAAGACAGAGACAGACTTTGATTCTTCCACAGTGAAGCGTCGTTGAGATGGTTCCGTGTCCGTGCGTCGCCCTGGCGAAATCTTGACGGTAGACGCCGACGACGAAGCAAAGGATTGACGTCCAACGTGAGTATTGGTGGGTGAGAGAGCATGTCGTGGCTTTTCTGGACGCCCATCGTTGTCGGTTTGATCGAGCAACGACCTTCCAAGGTTTACTCTGGGAGGAGGCTCCAAGTAATCAGCGTGTTTGTTGTACCGAAGCGGCGAGGAAGCGGACGATCGAGGAGGAGAGTTTTGAGAGGATGACGACGATGCTGCCGAGTGAAGTGGAGAATTGCTTCCAATAGTAGCTGCTCGAGGATTCAATTGGTAGGGTACCGTCAAGTCCGCCGAATCTCCGCTTTGGTTATTGTTGCGATTGTAGAGATGCTGTTCTCTGTTGGCACCACCCCTGCTGCGAGGAGGCGACATGCTGGAGTCGCGTTCTCCCTTTCGTGCATTAGCCGCGCCTTGCGGGGAGGCTCCCATGGGATCCGGCGGACGCGACGGCTGATAGTTGACGTTTCCATTACCTCTGGTAGGCTTGGTGTTTCCAGCAGCTACTCGTCGTCCCGGTGACTTGGGTCTTGGAATCGAACGTGCCATATCCAACAACGACTTCACTTGCAGTACCATGGGGTCCTTGGGGCCAAGAACACTCTTACGAAGCTGCACAACAATTAAACAAAACAGCGCATTTGCACGTGAGCACGATGCAGTGGCTCAAGCGAGTACCATATACAAGGCAGCCAGACATCCCACTGGCAATTCGAAACAGTCGCTACAGCAGCCCACAACGACAAATACGGTACTCCTCGATCGAGCAGTTAACACTCACCTCCAAAGCTTCTTCAAACGCCTCTTCGGCATCTTGCGCATGCCGAACATCGGGTCCTTGCCGTCGAATCCATTCCAACGCCAGTCCCCCAATATTGAACAATGTATCCGCCAATTCCAACGATTGATTGGCCGTATTTCCTCCGCCTCCACCACCATCCTTCTTTTCTTCCTGCGCCACTTCTTCTTCCGCTTGCGCCAATAGCGTGCGTTGAATCTGCAGGGCATGCTGCAATAAATCACGTCCATGTGCAAATTGTCCCAAATGCATGTAGCAAACACCCAAATTATTGTACAAGTTGGCCACCAATGCATGATGCGGTCCGTAATGGACTTGTCGTATCCGCAGTGCTTCTTGAAAGGTAATGACGGCATTGTTGTACTGTCGTGCTTGTAACAACAAGAATCCAATGCGTACCAGTGACACGGCGACATTGGGATGATCTCGTCCTAGTGAATCACGCGCCGCTCGTGCTGCCGATTGAAAGCACTGCAAGGATTGTGCCCGACAGTGTCGTTGATGGAGTGTATCATCTAGTAACAATTGGGCTCGTTTGGCATGGACGGTTCCTAGATTGTGATATGCCGACGCCACGAGCGGATGTACATTCCCGTACTGTAGTTTGTATGCTCGTAGTACATGTTGAAACGCAGCCAATGCCATGTCGTATTCCCCATTTTGCACGTGTTGCAGCGAGAGTGCATTCCACGCATCCACCGATTCTTCTGGTGGAGGCAAATGGGAGTGTTGTGGATGAAATGGTGGGGGTGACGATGATGGTTGTTGCTGTTGTTGTTGATACACTTGTTGTTGTTGTTCATATTCATGCTGTTGCTGTTGTTGCTGTTGCTCATATTCATGCTGCTGTTGCTGTTGGTACTTGGATGAGTATTCTTGTTGTTGTTGTTGCTGTTGCTGTTGTTGTTGTTGTTGATACTTGTGGTGGTTGTGATGTGCGTAATCTTGTTCCGAGGAGTCTTGCGAATGTTGATTTTGCGGTGGTTGATGATTGGCCCGTTGTTGCGACTGTGCATGATTTCTTCTGGTAGGTGATACTGATACTGATCCTATTCTATCATGATCGGGTGCCGCAATGGGCGCAATTCCTCGCCTGTTGTTGGGTGGCGGTCGTTCCTCCGTAATAATGGGAATTTGTCGTGGTTCGGCAACCCGTATCGGTATTTGTCTGGATTGTTGTTGTTGTTGACGTTGTGGTGACGGCTGTATTCGTTCATCATTTTGCGTGGTAGGGAGCGGATTGGGATAATCTCGTCTCATAATGGCGAGATTGGTTTGTGAATTGGGCGATGCACGATGAGTGTTGTCTCCGTAGGAATTGTATTTTCCCAAAAAGTCCGTCATCATGCGTTGTATATCTTCGTCACTGTCCGTGGAACTACTCGTATCAAAGGACGCGGCGGGTGGATCATTACTTCGTGGTGACACGACGGGAAGACCGTGTCGTTGAACGGGTGAGTACTGATAGTTGGCAAACGATCCCAAACTATTGGACGACTGGGGTCGAGAGGGTGGCAAGACGGTAGTGTTGGGATGAAACATTTGATGAGATGATCCCCACGACTGTACACTGCTGTCATTGTCGGCAGACGCTCCTTCGGAGACTCTGGATTCCGAGACTTCGGCAATGGTTTCCAATTTTCGAATGGACAAAGGTGTAGTTGTTGTTGCTGGTGGTGTAGTTGCATTTTCAAAGCTTCGGACACTGAGGTTCTGTGCGACAGTGTTGCTTGGCTGGAACTGTGGAATGTTGGACTGTTCCATAACAGCCGACGCCTCTTGTCCTCTAACTCCTTGTGGTTCCATTTCTCCGTCGTAGACTCCTGCTTTTCGTTTTTGTTGTTCCAATTTCAGCCGTTGTTTGTGACTTCGATCGGTTGGTTTGGGAGGTTGCAGGAGTGAAAAGCTGTTGGTGACTGTACTACTGCTAGCTGTAGTACTCGTTGGTGTAGTTGTATTGGGAGGAGTGTTATTGGTAGAGTTGGTAGAATTGTTGTTGTAATCCCATTGCGAACTGACTTGTCGATCAAATCGATTCTGATGAAACGCTTCCCACGTCTTGGCGAATTCTTCTTGTTGTTGGAGAGCTGTATTCTTCAAGGGTTGACTGTCGTTACTAGTGGCAATGGACGACGACTGCTGCGAATGCAACATCTTCTTGTGGCTCGACCCAAAAATGGAAAAACAAGATCGAGTTCCAATGCCTTGATGAGGGCCGTCCACGCGATATCCACTTGACGATGCCGGAGAGCTACTGCTCGTGTCGCGAGCTTGTTCGGGAGATACATATCGAGATGATTGTGGATTGTTGCCGTTCATGGGGCGGCGATGGCTGGGAGCGGGACTTGGCAAACAAATGTCCACCATTGTTGTACTTTGTTTTGACTAAGTCTTCTTCTTCTTCTTCTTTTGTCGGGCACCTCAATCAACACTTCAATCAATCAATCAATCAATCCACTCCAACCTCTACGGCAAAGCCACTGTACTATTACAGCAACTCCTCCTCCCCACAAAAACCTGACCAACCGACTCCGTCTTGGCGTCCGTTGTCGAGACTATCTTGCTTGTCCTTGTTTCGTCTCCGAATGCAGTTCTTCCAGCCTGAACCGAATCTAGCCAGAGGTACAAGGGAGACTGCCGAATGAGGATGAGGATGAGTTGAGTCGACAAATTTTCAGCTTCCCACACATGCATTCATTCCCTTCTATCTATCGATCCAACCACAACCTGATGCCGTGATGCTGCCGAATGCTGCTGGATGATTTATTTGTCACTGGCAAAATTTTGTTGGTCCATTCTTCAGTGGTACACCAAAGACAATAGTCAAATGATCATCTACAGCTTTGAAGATATTATAACACGGCGCGCTTTAATTTGTGACATGGTCGGCTTAATTACGATAACAAAAGACGGACCCAAAACAAGGCGTTGGGCGCAGTAGCGAGCGAGGTGTTTTGGAAGCATTAATAGAGTGTGATTGTAATATGCTGTGGGTGCCGGGCTTCTTTTTCATCCTTTCAATCGTCCCAACGACGGAACATTCGCTATCTTTGGCACCACATCCGCGGAGATTGGCACTCGTACCGGTACATACATGTACCGTGCTACAAGTAGAGCCTAGCTACTAGTTGCGCCGGTGGTACCGGTACCGGTAGCTGGCAGATTTTATGCATTCCTGTACTAGGTACCGATCAGAAGAGGTTCGCACAAATAGTACATTCTACATGCCCATGGGATGATCAATGGGACAGGCTATGTAATGAATGGATGGATGCAGCCAGTTAGTTGGAATCTTACGAGATGGAATGATGCAATTCAAGGCCTCTTGCTCAATGGATCTTGCTCTCAAAAGGCGGCACCGTCAAACGAACTTGCATGGAGGTTTGAGTTAGTGTGAGCTACTGCGGTACAATCGTACCGTATCGTACCGTGCCCATTGGAAAACTGGGCCGGTCCATCGACTACCTGGTAGCTAGCTAAGATAGACTAGCTAGCTAGATACCGAAGCTCTGAGTGTCCCAATATCTTATGATATGTATTGCACCGGTACCTGGTACACAGTGTACCGGAGTACTGTAAGCTGTACGGTATCCTGCGCCTGCTTCGCGCCAATGACAACCCCAACGCGCTCACGATCACATTCAAACATGCAGAAAACCTCTCCGTACGGTACTGCAAAACCCGAGGCCCTCTCAGGAATACGTACCCGAGGCCGAGGCCCGAGCCCTTGTACAGTATGCAGCACAAATCTCTTTCAAAAACCTCTGGCAAAGGCTGGGTTCGTTGTTGGTATCTCTTCTCTGCTCTGTGCAATCGTCAAGGGCTGATACAATGTCGAAACGCGCAGCAGCGTCGCATTCATCCGCAGAGGAACCGAGCGGCAAGCGAGGCGTAGATGGCTTCTTTTGGAGAGGAGATCCACAAGAAACCTTTAGTGATTGGACCATCGTGATTACTTTTACGGATGGTGACAACAAGGAACAAGCCACGACCTACCATGTCCACAAATGCATCTTGGCACATGGAGATCGCAAGAGTGGTTACTTTGCCAAGACGTTCAAGAATGCATTTCAAGAATCTCAAGAATGCACCAGTCGCATTGAACTGCACAAGTCCACTGCCTCTCTTTTCCCTGCTGTTCTGGACTATCTTTATGGCTCCGCAACAAGGCTGCTATTTGCCTCCAAAGACGTTATTGCAATGCATTCCTTGGGAGAGTACTTTGAAATTGCCCAGTTACGAAAGGATGTGGAAGACTTCTTTTGCCAAGAAAATATCATTTTTCTTACAACTTCTGAAGGGCTTGGACGTGACTACCTCAGAGCCAAAGAGCTTCGCAACCAAACCATGTTGAGTTTGTGCGCAAAGCATTGTGCTAGGGTCTTAGTCAACCCTGGAATGGATCTTGCCGACCTTGTTGACCTCTGTGTTGATTTTGACTTTTGGGTTGATGTTATCCGCTTCATTCCAGATGAGACTGAACATTGTCCCCACCTTAGCAAACTTGTTCAAGCGGTATACCGTGTCCATTGCGACAGCTTGGATATCGAAAAGTTGCAGGCTCTCACAACACTTACCGCATCCAAGCTGAAACAACCCCACCTTAGCAAGCTGGTGGAAAAGGTTTGCATTGTCCATTCTGAAAGCTTGGGTCTCAAAAAATTCCAGGTTCTCACGGCTCCGTCCAAGCTAAAACGAATTGACCCATCATTTGCGCTACGTCTCTGTTTGATTGAAGATGAGTTGCTACGCCGACAGGACGAAGGTGGCAATAGCAATCAGAATGATAAACAGTCCTCATTGTCATGTCTACAAAAGAGATGCGCCGTTGCTCTGGGCAAGCACTGGGGAGGCATGTCTATGAAGGAGAAACTGGAGGTGAAGGGCCCCATGTCCAAGCTGGGAGCAGCATTTTTGTTTGACGTTCTCTGTCATAGTGCCAGTGCTCCCGAAGACGACAGGTTTCCTGCGCTTAACAACGAGAATACTATCAGCAAGTGCAAGTGCTGCATTACAGCCCAGTGGATGGAAGATCCTGTGACTTGTTCAACTTGCCTGCATTCCTACTCTCGGGAGGGAATCCTGGCATATATCCGATCCAAGGGAGGTCGTCAGTGCCCTTGCCCAGTTCTCGGCTGTAATACAACTGTGACAAGAGCCGTCCTAAGAGATGATGCTGATTTGGCACGAAGAGTCAGGCGTACTAGGCGCAGGGTGGAAGCTGGGGAGGACGAAACGGATGATGGTGACAGTCACGGTGCCACGGTGGGAATTATTGAGCCTTAATTAAAGGGCCATCATGAAGATCGAGCCTGGCTAGCTAGCCCCGAGATGATATGTATTTTGGAACCGGCTTGGGTCGCCGCTGCCTCACCGTCAATGCATCAGTGTGGAAGCTTTGCAAGCGCTGGGTGGATGACTGAATCTAGCTGCTGTTATCGTAATCCGACTCTATTATTATGAATCTTTTTATTAACCACGATGCTGCCTCTGTCATTGGACCATTTCATACCATTAGTAACTTAGTACAACCTCATCCTAAGACCACCACTACCGGTAACGCTTGGAAACGCGTTTTCGCATTCGAATAGTCCCGTCCCAGGAACTCGTTATGGTGCCACCAACAGACGACTGCCCCTCGGGTTCTGAACCCACTCCTAGCAACGTGTTGGACGAGGCTGTCGCAACAGAGGTCAAACTCGACAGGGCATCACAATGACCGCTGTTCCATTCCTTTAACAATCGACCCGTCGAGATATCCCATTCGCGCATCATGGCGTCGCTCCCCGCACTCAGAACCGTCCTCTTGTGGAGACGATCCCCACGAGATAACATCACAGGACCGGATCGTGCCAACGACAAACGGTCCGAAGGACCACTCAAATTCATAATGGCTGCGGGGTGGCGAACCACTTTGCAATGCTTGCTTCCAGCAGCTGATGGCGGATCAGCACCAGTTGTATTGTTGCTTTCGTTCTGCTGTTGAAGAGCAGCTGCTGCACCCGAAAGAGACCGGAAATCCCAGGTCGTCACACTTCCATCACTGGCAGCGCTCACCATCAAGGGATCAGTCCGGGAACCGACCATAATATCCGAGATGGGTGCGTGATGGTGCCGAAGAACAAACAAAGGAGAGTTCCGCACACGAGGATCCCATAACGCAATGGATCGATCGGTGGATCCCGACACGATGGTATTCGGTCCCCAATACTGCACGTGTGTTACCCAGCCAAAGTGACCGGACAACGTATGCAAGCAGGCTGCATCTGAACTGCCGCTCAATGCTGTTGTTCCACCCCCACTGCTTCCCGACATCATGTCCCAGATTCGAATGGTGCGATCAGCACCGCCACTCAATAATCGATCTCCGTGCCAGGCTGTTTTCACGCAGAGGATTCTGCCACCGTGACCACTCAGAACACTCAACGCGTCTCCTCCTCGATTGGCGGCAAGGCGTCGACCCAATTGGCCAGCAGATGATCCAGACGATGCGGTGGTAACGAAGGATGTATGATCACGGCGTCCCACTGTGGAGGTTCTCAACGACCACAACTTGATCAAGCCATCGGCACCACCAGTCACAACCGAATCGGGCCGGTAAACATGTGATGGGACATCCACACACGTAACACCACCACGATGACCCGACAAAGCCCGTCCACGAAGCGAGAACTTGAGCCGGTTAAAAGGGTTGTTGCTGCCTCCAGTACCACCAGACTCGCTGGTGGTTGATCCACCCAACCGTCGTCGTGTGGGTGTGGCCGGGATAAAGCTAGACGACGCGTCGCTAGGATGGGCAGTCCGGTGAGAGTCTCCGCCGCCGCCATCTTCCCCTGAATGTGCTGCATATATAGCGGCGTAGACATCTTTGACGGACCATATTCTCAAGTCGCCACAAGTAGTGCCAGCAATTACACGGCTGTCCTCCATTTCCCTGATCATATCTTCGTCATCCATCAGACCAAGAACATCTTTGGTGGCTTGAGAACTTGCCTGCGTCCGATGATGATGCCCACCTGCTCCGGTTGCGGCAGCCAAGCAACTAACCGCTCCGACGCCGTATTCACCGTCCGCAGAAGACACCACTGTCGATCCAGGAATCGCTCTGCTCCCAGAACTCCCCCAGTCAAGATGGATCCCCCGAACCACAGCGCTAGGGTGATTACTAGATGACAAATCAGCGCGATCGTCTTCGTTCCGTGGGGCTGTGTGAGCCAGGAAAACGCCTCCATCCAAACCACCAGATACTACCACGGATGGACCAAATGTGGCCAGGGCCGTAACAGCCGAGCGATTCATGTATTCGGTTTGTTGTCCACCGCCGCGCAAGGCTACCGAACTGGCGGTAGAGTTAGAAGCTGTCGAGGATCCCTTTGCTCCAGCTGCAGTAGCGGCCGGCGGAGCCGCTGGATGACACCAGCCAACTTCCAGAATCTCATATTCGATTTCGTCGTCATCATCATCGTCAATCCGGCTGCTCTCAATCAAGTCTCTTTCCATCATCATTTCCTTGCTGTCTTCGGTATTTGTTCTATTCCGCATGATATCCAAGTCTCCAGTTTCCCCAGGGGCTACGCCACCATTTTCAGCCAGCTCTCTGCGCATGCTCAGACGTCTTGCTAACAATAGGAGCGATTGTCCTCGTTCACTGCCCGGGCCAAACCAGCCCTGCGACTGGCTCACCTTGGTGGCAAATCTCGCTAGCTCTTCGGCCGGAATTCCGTAGCCCAGCATTTCATACAAGGTTGCAACGGCTGCCTCGTACTGCTTGTCGTCGTCGTTGCTGGAAGGCAAGTCATTTTCAAAACTCTCGGAACGCGACAGGGATTGCAAAGAGTCGCCTCCACTACTGACCCTGTCGCTCTTATCGTTGGGTAACCTGTCGCTTGCCGCCAGGCTGGACTGCTTTTCTGCCAAATGCAAACTCATCACTTTCTGCCACAGCCCCAAATCTGCAAATAGGGGGTGCAAACCTATTCTGGCTGTCATGTACATGGGCTGAGGGACACTGCCTGCACCGTCGTCAGCGTTTCCGTCATTGTTCAGACCGGTATCGTTCATGCTTTCGGGTTGTAGAGTGAACAATCCAGCTGTGTGACACAATAACAAGTATGCTGGTTCGTAGTCCTTGGTCTCCATGCAAGAATCCAACATTGCACAGCAGAGACGCACAACGCATTCAAAGGCAATGGGCTCCAGGCGGCTGCTAGAGATGGAGTTGGCATTGCTGAGTCGGCGACTGTTTCGCCGTTCAGTGGAACCCCGACTCTGAAGCTGCTTTTGCTGCTCGTCCAATTTGGATCGTTTGCTCAGAAGAGAAAGCAAAAAGTGTTGGGCAGAGGGGTTCCGCAGCGCCACTTCAGCCTCTGCAACCAAATCGCGGCCATGATGGGTGAAGATGTCCGACATTGCTTGAGAATCTTGCTGTTGGCTGGGTTTGGCAGCATACGCTTTCTCTAGGCACCGTCTCAGTACATCTCGATCTTTGGCATTTGCAACTCGCTGTTGCTCCGGTGTGAGGCTAGATCGTGGGTTGCCGGCGGCTCCACGGGAATTGATTGAAGCGTTGGCCAACGAAGACTGTGACGAAGTCTCTGAAAAGGTATCTTCCGTCGCCGAAGTCATTAGGCTTGCAAGGTCCAACGACGTTCCAAAGTCTCCGGGCTTCATCAGACTGTCCTCGACGGAATTGCCTGCACTCGGGTCTCCTTCCTCGCCCATCTGGTCTCTTGACATCTTCCAAGCTCGGAACTTTCGCTCGCCGAGTGCATCAGAAAGCTTCAGCTTTTCCCGTACTAGCACTGACTGGTTACCTGCAATTATTTCGCTTACTGGAGTCGGCTCTGCTCCTTCCGCTTTAGGCACTGAAATATCAAACATATTTCTGTACCGCCAAGGATTCTTCTCCAATTCGACCAAGTATTGGACAGAAAGACTGGCGTGGTGTACTCCCTGATTCTGGGATGACTTTGACGCCGCATTCGCAGCATCACTGTCCTGGTCGGCCGAGTTGGCGCCAAGATCAATCTGCTGCAACAAGTTCCTCGGGAAACGACAATCTCTGCTCAAGACTTGGTAATCCTCGTCTTGCAAGACGTCATCTTCAGGATTAGATCCGTTCGGTTTGTTGCTGTGTATCTGGGTGACTTCGAAAGTAGACACCTTATCCTCCAAGGTTTGTAGACTCTTGCTGAGGTGACCGATGGCCCTGGTATGGTCAAACGACGAGCTGCTTTCAAAGACGCTGCCTTCGCTATTCTTACTGCTCTCGTCGCCTTTGATCCACATCTCCATGACCTCGTGGAAGAACGCACACTCTTCGCTCCGTAGCATTTCAAGGAACTGATGGAAATGCTGGCAATTAACCAGTATTGAGAGGAATCGTTTCGATCGGGAAGATAGGATCCTTCGATTGGTCTTGACTTTGTTTGCGCGGCTTCCAATAGCACCACCAGAGGGCTCCTCAATGAACAAGGCCGGAGCTCGTTTTAGAAATTTCTCCCTATTAAAAACAGGTTGCGAAGTCGAAACAAAGACGAGGCAATCTTGATATCCTCGCACAAGGCCACCCATTTCAAGGGCAATGGCAATTCGAAACTCTCGCTCTGCCTTTGATTCTGGTTGGATGCGAGGTAGACGATCCGATGCATTTGACACTGCGTGGCTGTGTCTTTCACCGAATTCGTGCTCATTCTCTAATGCGCGCAAAAGTCGGTAGACAGCTCTTGAAATGTTGCTGGCAACCAATGAAGGCAAGGGCGTCGGTGATTTGTACTTTGTAGTGGTGGTTTTCCTGCCCAATGAACAATAAGCAACAGTGCAAGTCAGTTTACAAAAGCATCTTAGCAGGAAGAAACTCAAAGAAAGAGTCGATGCAACACATACCAGTTTGGAGAGGAGAACCCCGTGTCCAAATCAACCACGACAACATCATCCAAAACCATGGGATCTACCATGTTCTGTTCCAAACAACAAGACGGGATCCCCAACAGGTACGACAAGGGTGCTTCGATAAATTCCAACATGCCCATTGGAAGGACTGGAATATAAGGTAAAGACCAACAGAACGGGTAGATAAGGGCTGTCATGACTTCTGCCACCATGGCACAATTGGCTGGATTGTGTGAGTGAAGCAGGATTTTCGATTCGGTCAGGAGTGCCGCTAAAACAAAGATGAAGCCCTCCGGTCCCAATAGTCGGCAAACGCTGGCCACGGCATTCCCATGTGGCAGTGGCGGCAGTCCAGATCTTGGTGGCAACCGTACTTGAACGGGTTCTCCCAACAAGAAGGGCACTGAACAGTTCACTGCACCAGCTTTAGGTTTTTGGAAATTCAAAATCAGGTTCGCAAGATGCCGCTGAATCATGTTGTGTATCTTGTTCTTTTCAGTCGGGACAATCTTGGGTCGACTGGCCAGCATCTCACAACATCGCATTAGAACAGCTTCCATAATGCCCACAATGGGCAACGACGCCGTCACGCAAATTCCAATTGGAACCCAAAGACGCTTCTTTTCCTTCTTTCCTCCTTTGCCACCGAACATGCCTCGTGGCTGCTCTTGCTCAGGATTTGGGTCCAACCACATGTCCGACTCTTCGTCTTCTTCCTCTCGAACTCCGCCCATGAGTGTTTGTGCAAAATCATCTTGGGTTGGGTCAATGCCCATTGGCGCTGGGACGTAGAATCGGATCACAGCCCCGTACGTCTTTTGCGTGTGAGAACCATAATCGTCCGAATTGGATGCAATGACGAACCAATTGAACGATGTAGTGCAATTCAGATAGGCGTCGAATAATGCGAGCGAGGTAGATTCAGCCTCTGACACCATGATTTGTGACGGTGTCATGATGGGGGAAACCTGCTGCTGCTGCTGTTGCGATAAAAAGTCGGATGCAGAGGGAGGCTGAGTGCCACGCCACAGCTTGACACCATCAGGAAAGCAAAACCATTCAACTTTTTGTGGCAATCGAGCTGAACGGTTGCGATTTTGATGCAGGTGAAAGTCCTCTGTAGGCGGAAACTGTTCCAAGACGCAGCACTCGGGAGTCGATTGTACCCAACCCTTGCTTCCATCGTCTTGTTTCTGATCCCCAATATCACGTGCACCAACTACACTGATAAAATCAATAATCCCAGGCTCAAGAACTGGGTCCTGGGACCTTGCCTGGGATGCCTGTTTTGCTTCATCGCGGCTGTCCCGAGTCGGGCTTTTGCTGTTGTTGGCGGCATTCATGGCAGCATTCCTACTCTGCAGTTGCAATTGGTGTCGCACTTGCATCGTGGTTCGTTTCGCAAACGACTTTGCCACTGGCACCGACCTCGGCGCACTGTCGGCCTCCTCTTCCATGTCGTCTTCGTCCATCTCATCTTCGCTATCGTCCAAAACTTCTGGTGCATACAGGGATAACTCCAGCAAAATACTCGGATTCCGCCGTGCTCGGCCACTAATGTTGGGCGATTGGCTGCGAGATCCGGGTGCTGATCCACCACCATCTGCTCCACGATCGCTACCTCGTAACCACTGCCGCGGCGACGATGCTGAGTTTGGAGTCGTGTTGCTGGCATTCATCACGGCAGCATTCATGTTTTGAACTTCAAACCATTTTTCCAACCGTGCCGGTTGACTCCGATCACGCAACAGTCGTTTCAGATCGTCCATCTCTGTCAAGGGAATAATGAGACTACCCAGACGAATGTCATCCGTCATGACGACAGAGTCTGATGATGAAGAAGTTTCGGGCTGTGCTCGCAATGTAACATCCCATTCCTGTGGAGTGGGCACCGACGACGATGACGACGTTGTCCGTCCTCCTTGTTGCCCGGTGACAGGTGGCGGTGGAGCATTCAGTGCCCCACTTGGGGACGTCATGGCAGGTCCTGGCGTCATTGGCGATGTGGATCCTTCCACGAGCAACTTGGCCACTGCCGCCGCCGCTTGTGCCGATTCCATGGCCGCCGAATCGGTTTTGCCCTTGCGTCCCGATTTACGAAACATGTTGACGATTCGACCTCCTGGTCGAACGGGTGCCGCCGCAGCAGCATTGTTGGGGTTGTTGACATCTTGGAGTGATTCCGGACTCTGTCGTCCTTGGGGTGTCCCGGCTCGGGCTCGTAGAGGACTAAAACCCTTGCTGGAAGGACTACTAAGAACCGGTGGCGGTGGCGATTCGTGCAGATTGGCCGGTCGTAGGACTCCACGAGCGCATAATTCCACGGCCAATGCCAAATAGGAAGAATCACCCTGCGTTTGTTGTTTGAGTGCGACATTATCCCATCGTAATTCTTCGTGAAATTCGACGGCTCCATTGTCGCGTTTGCTGAGTAATTTGGTCGTTGTACATCTCATTTGTTCCGACACGGCTCCCAATCCCTTGCGATCAATCTCTCGCAACAGTCGTTCCTTGCCATTGGGCATCATGGAAACCAATCCAATTTTCAATACGGGTGAGAGTGGCATATTGGGTACCACGTGGACTGGGAAATCGACAGCAGAAATGACACACACTCGGACACTCCAGTCATCCTGTCCCATCTGAATGGACTGGAGCGGACGAGGAATGGTTGTGACGGCAGTATTATTATTGTCATGGTTGTTGCTGCTGCCGCCAGACGACGTTCTTCTCGCTGCATCCATGGACGGGGTGGACACGGATCTGCTGTTTGCGGATGATGATCTTCCAGCAGCACTGGGCGGCCTTGCCAAAGACGCAGCAGGAGGAGTATTTGTGGTTGTCGTGGTGGTGTTCATGAGGGGTGTATTAGTATTGGAGTGTCGTTCTTTTCCTTCCGACAACAACCGCCTGGCTCGAGTGACGGAACAATCCGAATAGGTCGAATTGTTATGGATAGTGTCAGTATTACTGTTTGTGCTTGTCCTTGGACTACTGGTTTTGCGTTGAATTCTGGGTGGATCCGCCACGGCATTAATCATTGATGTGGTGGCGGATGCTCGTGGCGGGATACCCGCATCTTTGGAATAATTTTCCCAGGCCGATGGAATACTGGATTGATAATGCCCAATGCTCCCAGAGCTGCTGGATCGACCATGAGTAGTTGTTGTCGTATTGCTGGCAGTGTGTGGTGCGGATGATGTTCGCACAAATGGCTGTGGTTTGAGGGACGAGTAACTGGAAGTACTTCCAGCACTGTTGTTGCGACTGTGAGATGTTTTGACGTCAGAAGCTGTTGTGGTTGTATTTGACAAAATAGTGGATGGGGCCGATCTGCGTGTTGTTGTTGTGGGTGGTTGTTCCTTTTTGGTGAACTCGTCCTGAAAAGACGACGAAGGACTTGCTGCTGCAGCTGACGATTGGAGCAGTCTTCGCGCCCGTGTCACTGACGTTGTATTATTGGCATCACTGGTAGCAGCATTGTCACTACTACTACTGGCTTGTTGTGGCTGAAACTGATAGGTATAAGTTGTCATGTTGGACTGTACTTGCACCGCCTTGGGTTGTTGTTGGTGTGTCGGACGCCTCGAAGCCGTTGGTGGTCGATTCTGTCGAGCCGAATAGGATGGTTCATCTCGTTTTTCTTCCTTATTGTCGTCGTCGTCATCATGTTTTGGTTTCCTGGAGTATTGACTGCTAGTTGCAGTAGTAGTGGTAGTGTGCTCCCGTTCCTTTTCCTTTCTTGCGAGATATGCCTGTACGGCCGGATTGTGTGATTGCAATCTAAGATCCGCCTCTCTGGACGCAACTTTTTGTTGAGCCAATCGTTTGGCTCTCATGTTTCTGGCACTGGTGATTGCGGAATCTTCTTCTGGTTCCATTATTGTGTCGGTGTTGTTGGGTCGCATGGGTGGTCTTGTAGGGTTACTGGAGGTTCTTCTCGGCATGGCAGCAGTACTGGTAATGCTGCTGGCACTAGTAGCAGTAGTAGCTGAAGTGTTGTTGTTTGTTGTGTCTCCATGACCATTGGTAGTACTATTACCAGTAAAGGAAGAAGATCTGGCATAGGATGTTTTGTCTCGTTGCTGTAAATAGCGCGCATACGCATCGTCTTTTTTGGGTGTTCCTTCGGTACTAGTAGTGCTGGTAGTGCTAGTAGTGGATTGTGCCTGTGCAGTAGTAGGATGATGTTGTTTGGGATAACAATCGGAGAATCCGTACTTGTCGTATTCATCTTCTTCGCGATCGCTACTACTGCTTCGGCTTCTTGCCTTGGCGGTTCCTCCTTGCAAAGACAAGTCAACTCGAGTCGTTCTAGCCGATGTTTGATGCTGCATATTGCGAGTAGGCAGCATTTCCAATTCATCACTGTTGTGCCACGGCTTGTGACCTCCCGTCACACTGCCCGAAGGAGATGACGATCGTCCAAATTTCAAATTGCTCAGGACCGAACTCACACTGCTGTTCGTACTGCCAGTACTGCTTGCGGTACTACCAGTAGTGGAAGTACGACGGCTCCGGGCGAGTTGTTGCGGTGACGGAGACCGACGACGATTGACTCCTCCACCACCATTTGTAGTAGCATTTGCAGCTCCTCCTGATAAAGAGGAAAAACTGCTGCGAGCCGATGACCGGGGTGGCATGGCCGACGAAGACGACGACGACGATGGTCGCTGCTGATGATGAGATGACATGATGATCTTCTCTTCTTTACACACTTCTCTGCAAGTAGTATCCAAAAGGATTCCAAAATAAAAGCACAATGCTCTTTGGACCTCCACTCAATCACCTCGGTCTCTTCTACTTTCTTGACGGTTGGCTATAACTTGCCACCTTAGCTAGCTAGCTTCAATAGTAGCAGCTCTCACCAAAGCCAAGCACTCGAATGGAATACTGGAGTAGACACACAAGGGAAGAGGACAGCGCTGCGAATGCCATGGACTGAGATTTGTCTTTGTCTTTGTCTCTGCCGTCCTCTTTCGATAAATTCCATTCTCGGCTGCCACTTCAAATTTTGGCCGGCTCGGCGTCCAAAAATCTTCAGGGGACTGAAACAATCACGTGGGAAGCAATGCCAGCCAAATTCATTCATGCCCTAAATGAGCTTGAACGAACAATGACAAACCACACCACCAAACCACAGGTCAAGATGACACTGCAGAGGAGACCACCGTCTCTTTCTACAGTACCATTTCAGTTGCTGCTGTTGCTGCTTCTATCATTAGCATTCCCTTGTTGTCACGCTCATCAAACCAGCAGTATTCCTTTCTACGATGGAGACCCCAACTTTTTGTTCCTGGCTAGGAAACAGCTACACCGATTTCAATTCCCTCCCCAATACATACATTCCAGAGGATACTGCAACAAGGAATTCCAGAATGGATGGCCCTGCATGTCGACAGTTATACTCCGGGAGGTCAAACATTAGGAGGTCATTTATTTGGAACAAGCACAAAATGATGAAACAGCAAGTTACAATATTCGAAACCTTCTCATTGCCATGCCATGCCATTGGCATGGAAGTGGGTAATTTGTCCTGCAAGATCAAAGTTAAATACCCGGATTTTGGCAAGGATCCAATTGGGACAGGTCCTTGCCGCTGCCCCAACATTGAATGACTACATTAATGATGATACTGGTGGGCAAACAATGTTTTTCATGACGTGGGGTCGACGAAACGGAGACATTGGCAATACTGTACTGACATCTATCCAGACTTTTTCCACCATGCAAGGGCGATTGACAGAGGGGTATATGAGATATGTGGAAGCAACGTCCACACTGGACCCTATGTGGCACCAGTGGGATTGGTCTGTCAGACCATCTACAATGATGCGGTAGCACAGGGGATCACTCCCGAGGATGATGGAACACTATTTTCTTCACTTTATACTGACGATGGATCACATCCCAGTGCCAGGGGAACCTATGTGGCTGCCTGCCTTGACAATCTACTCCAGCATGACGGGGTTCTTGGATCCCAAACTCATTACTTGGTGGAGTAGTAGCCTGGACGAAGCAACCGCCAAAGAACTGCAAGATGCCGTCAGTAGAACCGTGCTGGAAACCTTTGAATCCCGTTTCATTACATATCCATGGACAACCTCCTGGACAGCACAAAGCCCGAGTGCTTCACCTTCCCATCCGCCCACATGTGCGTGGCATAGTGTGGCCTCTGCGATTATGGGCTATATAAATGATCACTTTTAGAGTACCATCATTCATTCCTTCATTCTTGCAGCTAAATCGGCACTGTCCTCCATTTTTATCTGTCTCCAGCCAATCCGTTGTGGGTGTTGTCATCCCTGGAGTCAGTTCAGTTGTTAGTTCCAGCCAACGACAATGATTGTCCAGGTTTCAGCCGTTCTCTCGTTGTTTGTTCCGCTCCGTATCCCCCACTCGGATTGATTCTCTCATCTCTGCAATAGTACGTAGCCAATTTGAGCCTCATCATGTTGATTGCTTCTTCCCAAACAAGAAGTCACCCACGTGTGTATTGGGCGGAGAGCCTCTTCCCCATCGGCTGGTTCCGCGTAGAATGGGTTGGCATTATTTTCGTCTTCCGGCTCGTCCTTCTTATCAGCAGTGCTAGCAAGCTGCCAAGACTCCAGATACAGGACAATCCATCCCGTAAAATGTGGGCCGTTCCATGCCTGCGGGGAGGAGAGTGGAACCATCCTTTCCTGCGCTTGGCTGGTGCGGTAGTGTGAGGCGATTCCATTTTCTTGTGAGCTTTATCTGGTAGACAATCCGACGGACCGCAATCTTTTTGACTGTGGCTGAGCGAACCAACAACACCAAGGCGGCCAGAGCAGAGGGAAAAACCAGAAAAGCAGGCATAAAGCCTGTAGTAAAAAGAACTTGGCTCGATTATTTTTAGTTTTTATAGTTTCTATCATATCTCTCTCAAGTCCACAACAGCAAGTCCAAGTGTCTTTTCCATCCAGTCAGTTGCATTTCCATCATGCTCAAAAAAGAATGCTTACTCTTCGTAGGAGATTTGAAGAAAGATACGAGCATCCTTGGAGATCCAGTTATCGTCCACGACGCGATCGACCGGAGTGGGATCACCGCTCAATCCGAGTTCTTCCAAATTAATTTTGCAGGATCCGAGCTTGTCGTCAAAGATGGGATCGTCGTCCTTGACAATGCACTTTAGGACCATGTTGTTCAATCCGGGGATATCGTCAAATTCAATCGTCTCGTCCCATACAGGGTTGAGGTCATCCTTCTTCTTGGAGGAAAACTTGTCGCCAAAATCCTTGTCAAAGATCAAATTGTCTTGTTCCAATTCAAACTTGACGTAGGGATCACTCTTGCCCAAAGCATCTTCGTCGACCAAGTTGGTCACCTTGTTGAGGAGAATAATCAGCTTGCCCATGGTTGGATTAGTTTTGGTTTAGTTTGGTTTTGTTAGTGTAGAAAAAGAGAAGAGAAAGAGCTTTTTGGTCCTTTCAACAGAGATTTTATGATCGATCAAAAGTTGCTTGCTTTGCTTGCTTGTGATGGGCGATGACCACATCACCACCGCGCAAGATCCAAGATGCCGAGTGGATCTTTTGAGTCAAGGATACCCTCCGTAGAGTTTGTACGGAGTGTACTACAGTCCCGACTGCAACGGTCAGAAATCAAGATCCTAACTCGGAAGCCAATCGAGAAGACAGGAGAGCAACGCAGAAGGGAAGCAACATCTGCCAGTCTCCTCTCTAAACTACTACTAGCTAGTATGCCAACGGACGGAAGCTCTGGCTAGCTAGATGATGGCCACTGTATGAAGGAAACATAAAGAACCGGCCGCAGTCGGAACAGTACCAGCAGGATGAAAGGGAACCTAACTATGACATAGTGTTGGCAGGCCACGTCGGAGTTTGGTCAGCCATGTGGGATTGGTTCGCTCGGAGAGGAGTTGCTTGAAAGGAAGGCATGGCGATAACTGTGCTGCGGTGAATCTTCAAAAGTTCCTCCTTGCGTACCGGTAGCATCACTGCGTCTAGCTAGTAGCTACCGGTAGCTAGCTAGTGTCATTGCAGCTGCACCATTCTGCTGTGATCATGTGACACACTAATATTTCAGCAAAAGCCAACTTACTTGTGCTTTGTCGGCTGCCTGGCAATCTGGCAATAAGGAATCATCGTTCCTCCCGACGACCTTTGTGATGCTTGTGATGCTTGGAAAACAAGTGAACATGTTATGTCAGATCGATTGTTTACCCGTGCAAAAATATCTAGACGCTCTGTCGGAAGCGCCCCTCTCAGAACAAACTGTCTGAACCCAACCCTGTTGCAAGGGAGGCAGGCCCCAGCCAGTCTCAGATCTGCTACCCTACAGTCGCATTGTACTCTGTACTGCTTTGAGAAGAAAGTGGTTGGTTGGCCCGCGTAAGATGTACTAGCAGTTAGAATGCAATGCCTGTACATGCACGCCGATCTCTGACCAGCTTCCTCAAGTCATTGAGACGGATCCCTTGTAGGATAAATCTGCTCCATTTAGTAGAGCAAACTAAGTTGAGATTTTTGTTGATGACTGCTAGTTAGCTAGATAATATCTTTGGTGGTTGGGAAATACCGGTACTACTGCTATACTGCTTGACGTGCTACTGCAACGCCAATAGGCTACTGGAATAAGTTAAATGGATGGCCAGCGTGTTGCCTACACCAGACCACTCTACGGTTTCTGCACCAATGATGGATACAGTCGTACCGTATCCCTCATCTCATGCATTAGCGAGATGGTTGATGGATGGTGTGTTGTCGTTTAAGTGTGTGTGTGTGGTACTGCGTTTACGAGCTTGGAATGGACACCGCTGGAGGAAGAGATGGTGAACTGGATTGGTGCAAGTCATCTATATACTGGTTAGGCTGCTTTTTGTTGTCGCGCAGTGGACCTCCGCGCTGTAGCTAGCCCTATGCTCATCTCGAATACTTGATTTTCACCTTCAGAATTGACCGAGCAATGCACCGGTCGGTTCTTGGCAATCTGAATGTGGCGCTACACGGAGAGAAAAATGACGAGAAATAAATGGAGTGGTCAGCCATGCCTCTTCCTGTGGTTGCAACACAAAAACCCAATGGATTTAATAACAGATGAACTCACCTCCACCACTGCCAAAACGTCCCTTTGCAAGTCCTCCATGTTGACTTTTTCCAGCAACTCCGATCCTCTTTGGGATGCCAAAATCACACTCAATCTGTCCTTGGCCACTGACCGTGTTGTTGCTGTAGCTGTTGCACCGCCACCACTCATGAACTTGGTTATGAATGACATGCTTCTTTTTATTGGCACCTTTCAGGTGACTTGACTTCCTTTATTACTGCAGAAAGATGATGGATAATGCTGACGTGCTTGATTTGCCGCTTCGGTTGATGGGTTGTGTGAGAATTGCACCGGCATCACGGAGCGTCCTTTGAGTACCGTATACAACACAATAATATTTTAATCAAATTTGATAAAACTGGGGTACGGTATCGGTGCTAGTACCGGTACCGGTACGGTCCACTGTACCGGTAGCTAGCTAGTTGAGGAATTCAATCCATTCCTGCCCGCAGGGCTCGCCGTCTTTTTTGGTGGTCGTGTTGCAAAACACAAAAATCCAGTTCAACAGCTCAAGAACATCCATGCGTCGAACAGAAATCCCAAGACGTCCAAGCTATCAAGAAAGGTGTTCGAACGCTATCTACCTACTACAGACGACAGAGATCCCGCCCCAGCTGGCTACTAGTCTTCACCAAACCAAAGCCGACGAAAAATGATTCAAAAGCGTCCGACGTTTACGCATCCAAGTGCTCGATGCGACGTTTACGGCAAGGTCAAGAAGCTTTTATTGGGATGTGCAATATTCGGATGTCTCTCATTCACTCGCCTTGACGAATACTCTCCGGTTGTGGATGTCAGAAGACAGGACGAATCCTCAACAGAAGCAGCCGCCGGTCCAACTGATGAACAGAAATGTGTTCCGTTACATCTCCCACATAATCTGACCTTTCCAAGCCCCATGCCTCCCAATGCCACAATAGCCCTTGAACCCAAGTTGGGTGCACATCGATGTGATCGTGATGCCGTATTCGCTGTCGCTGCGGGGTATAAATTGCCTCAGATCATCTTGTTTGTCGAGACGCTCATCCAAACGGGCTATAGGGGTGATATCGTTTTGGGCATTAACTCTGGAGATTTCGCAGAGTTGCAAGACTTCTTTCAATATCACCAGCCACAATTGATTATATACGAGCTCCCTCTGCACTGTCGACACCGACCCAGAGGACCCATTTGCCAAATCCATACATTGTATCGATCCAACACGACGGGGGAATACTTGCAGGATGCTCGTCGAACTCGTTTTGCAGCAATGCTACGGTTTGAGTTGTTTTGGGCGTGGACGACGTGGTACGGACCAACGTCACGAATACTGGTCTCGGATGCAAGAGATGTATTTTTCCAGACGTCTCCCTTTGACTACAGCGACGAGCAAATCGACACAACAGAGCTTACAACCTCCACAACCCTGAATGTGTTTCAGGAAGACTCCCTTGTGCGTGATTCTGGCGCCAATCGCAACTGGCTGCGAAACATTTATGGTGCCGAAATTGCAGATCCTATGCTGGATTTGCCCGTCATCTGCTCCGGAACCACAATGGGCGGGCGCATTGCCATGGACATGTATCTGCGAGCCATGGTTTACCAGTTTGATCGCACGGAAAGTACGCTCTTTGGTGGGGACCAAGCATTACACAATTATTTGATACACAGCCAACAGCTGAATGCAAGTAGTGCAATATCATTGTCGTCGTCGGATGGTTTCACGATGCGAGTGATTTCTCACCCACCGGGTTACGGTGCAGTGAACACGGTCGGCTTGACCGCAATGAGAAAAGGACCTCTGAAACAGATTGGCGTCGTCGATGGGCAAAACCGTACTCTCAACCAAAACGGACAGCTTGCCCCAGTAGTACACATGTTCGACAGAGATGAGGGACTGCGTGGAATAATGCAAGATCAAACAGACAATTTGCTAGCTCAGTGGGAACTCACGAGGAATGGTGCCCAACAACAACGCAACTAAAGCATTACCAAACAGCACGCATCAAAAGAAAAGCTTCAAGCTGTAAAGACTAGTTTTGATTGCCTCAACCGTTCCAGCGCACACAAATGAGCAACAAACCTTGCATCGCCGTTGCTTTCTACCAGACTTGCTCGAGGCGTAACTTTGGATCTTGAAGAACTAGTACCGTGCCTGTGCCCAACAACGAATCCCCTGACCTGGCTTCGTCCAGCAGAGGCTTTCTGGCGTCAAACGGTCACAGCTTGGGTAATAGGAATGGGGAATTCGTCACTTGAATTGGTTCCTCCAAGTCTTCCACCTGAGCAACGCGTTCACTTCGATGGCCTGACGCTTGGCTTCAGTGAGCCTCTTGCGAAGAGACTATCCATACATTCACGGGCAAGGGCGGGAGCTACAAGACCTGCCTCGGTGGAAGCCAAGGAACACATCAGCGAATGAATTGCAGGAGCCGAACAGCCTGGAAATAGGATTTGCACTTTTTCAAACAGCACTTGTGCTGCAATAGTCTCGTTCATCAAGGTTGCTATGATGTACAGCAAGGAAAATTGGACCCTTTACCATGGAGTCCTTGCAGGTTGTGGCATGTCTGCAGTGCAGATTCTCCTAGCATGCTTGCCTGGTGTTGGCCATGCATAAATGGCATGTGCTTTGAAGCAAGATCAGGCATGGGGTCTCCAATGCCATGTTCGTCAAATATGCCTTGGATCAAGAAGCCACCATGAGCTTGCACCTCTGCCTTGACGGAACTAACTGGCCAATGCAGATTTGCCCGTCCCAGAAGCACCTGTTACTTAGCCAAGTTCAGTAAAGTAGTTTGCACTGTGGTAGGCATCTTGAATATCTTTCAAATGAGTCTCTCTTTTGTAGAGCTTGGAAGACTCATCCCGCCCACTCCAGAAACACCCATTATCTTTAGGCCTGCTGAGCCCGATGCGTTCCTGTTCCAATAGTTTGATTGACGGCGTCATTCTGCCTCATGGTTCATTATTAGAATACGGGTTGAGAACTCAGGCAGTTAGACTGCCGAGGTAAAGGGGTTGAGAACTCAGGCAGTTAGACTGCCGAGGTACCAAGTATGCAGACGTCATCGTGTTCGGAGGTTTTATGATCCAAAACAGCAGTCCCAGCCTCGACCACACATAACTTTCAAATTGTTGATGAGAGGGATCATACAGGCTGCGTCTGGATTGCCTCAGGTATCAGATGAACACAGAACCATGAAGAGTAAAGAGGAGAAGGAACGACAAGAGCACCACGAATGTGAAGAGGAGTTTGTTGTCACCTGGACAGAAGCACAAGGACAGAGCCACTGTCCCAAGGAATCGAGCAAAACTCTACGACCAACAGATGCTTCTTCCAGCAGGGCTGTGTCTTGTCATGGCCTTCATCACAGCAAAGAAGACATGAATATTAAGCTATCAGCTGCTGCGGGTCTCGAGAGAAGCAACAAGATGGGTGCAGAAAGCCAAGTAGGAGCCGTGCCAATGGCTTCTTCCGGCAGGGCTGTATCTCATCATGGCCTTCATCGCAGCAAAGAAGACATGAATATCAAGCTATCAGCTGCTGCGGGTCTCAAGAGAAGCAACAAGATGGGTGCAGAAAGTCAAGTAGGTGCGTTCCAATGGCTTCTTCCAGCAGGACTGTATCTCATCATGGCCTTCATCGCAGCAAAGAAGACATGAATATCAAGCTATCAGCTGCTGCGGGTCTCAAGAGAAGCAACAAGATGGGTGCAGAAAGTCAAGTAGAAACCATGCCAATGGCTTCTTCCAGCAGGGCTGTGTCTTGCCATGGCCTTCATCGCAGCAAAGAAGACATGAATATTAAGCTGTCAGCTGCTGCGGGTCTCAAGAAAGGCAACAAGATGGGTGCAGAAAGTCAAGTAGGTGCCGTTCCAATGGCTTCTTCCGGTCCTAGCCTGCGCCGCCGCCAAGAAGAAGTGGAAATCATGCGTGCAGCAGTAACTGGCACCCAGCAGAATATCACGACTGTGGAAATGGAACCGGGAGGCGTACCAATGGATTCTGCTTCCCACCAAAGTGTGGTATCTTCCGGTCCTGGCCTTCGGCGAAGCAAGCAGGATGCCAAAATCAAATTTGCAGCACTTGTTGGCATACAACACGGCAAGGCAGACACAGAAACGCAAAAAGGAACTGGAACCACGAATTCTATTTCGCTATGCCGTGTAGGATCTGTTATTAATAGTCCTGGCCTCCGACGCATCGATGAAGATGTGCAAATCAAACGAGCAGCAGTAGCGGGCCTCGGAATCAGCAAGAGTGATGCGGAAATGAAACGGCCTGTTGCAGTGGGATGGCCACACGATACGGGACCAGCTGCAAGCCATAATGATTATACTACAGACAGTCATAAATGGAGTCCCAACCAACAAGAGTTGGAAGCAAACCAAGTTTCCAATGATAGTTTTGATAACATGCCAGGTTCTTTGAATTTGCAGAGAGAAAACCAGGAGCAAAATGATGACATCTTTGGAAGCAATATCATTTTGGCTACCACTCCCACTATGGTGTCTTCTGCTGCCATGATGCCACAGACAGGAATGCCATCCGCCTCCAACATGGGTTTGGTAGAAGCCAGAGAGGTTTTAGATAATGAAAACATCATCTTGGGTGAAGCAGATGCCTACGATGGACCCATGGAAGAAGAAAAACAACAAATGAGAGATCAAAAGAAACGACGATACATGGACACCATTCTCTGTCTAGTGGTGGTGCCAGTTCTCATTGTGCTCATTTTGTGGTGGGCTGGAGTCTTTGATAAGGCGAAACAAGATACCATTGTGGTCGCTACAGAAGCACCATCGTATGCACCATCCGGTAGCCCTACTGCAGCACCCACACCCTTCTTTCTTCCCTTGCCGGATTACACGGTTGAGACACTTCAAAATGGTCCCCTGGATTCCCCTCAAGAAAGAGCCTACAAATGGATCCAAGATGATCCCAATTTTGAGGATTATTCTGATGAGCGGAAACAGCAACGATTTGCTCTGGCTACTTTCTACTTTGCTACCAACGGTGACCTGGGAAGTTGGACACTGCAGGATGATTGGATTTCCTATGATGTTCACGAATGCGAGTGGTTCAGCAAATGGATCAATAAGGGCCCAGAGACGGCCCCTGTTTGTGATGAACAAGAAAATCTTCTGTCACTCTTGTTGACAAAGAATCAACTCTCTGGCAGTTTGGTCCCAGAACTAGCCATGCTGTCCCATTTGATAGTTTTGGATGTGGCTACGAATGAAATAGCAGGTACTCTGCCAACTGAATTGGGTCTTTCAACGAAATTGACGGATCTTTCTGTGGATTTCAATGCAATAACGGGACCATTGCCATCGGAAATTGGACTCATGGAGAGCTTGGAACTGCTGCTGGTCCATACCAATGCACTTACTGGAACCATCCCTACAACCTTTGGCCTGTTGACGGTCTTGAATCATTTCCAGGCTGGCAGAGGGCAGCTTTCGGGGACCATTCCATCAGAAATTGGCTTGATGACCTCACTGCATAGTTTGACTTTGCACAAGAATATTCTGTGGGGAACCATACCAATCGAACTTTGGAACCTGACCAACCTGTGGGAAATTTTGCAACTTCATGAAAATGAATTGACTGGAACGTTGCCAACTGAGGTGGCCAAGCTGACCGACTTGGAAGATTTCCGGCTTCATACCACACTCATGACAGGAACATTGCCCTCAGAGCTGGGAGCCATGACAAAATTGACTTACATGGACCTCTGCTGCGGCTCATTTGAGGGCTCCATTCCGTCTGAGATTGGACTTCTCACAGCACTTTACAATCTATACCTGGAAGGCAACAACCTTTCTGGATCCCTCCCCTCTGCATTAGGTCTGGCCAAAGAGCTTGTCCTACTTGATGTACAAAGCAATAAACTCTCTGGAACCCTTCCTACTGAAATATCTCTTCTCAGACAACTGAAAAGGCTAAGGCTGTACATCAATTCCTTTTCTGGCCCCTTGCCATCTGAACTCGGCTTGATGGCCAATTTGACAAAATTTGATGTGGAATCCAATGCTTTCAATGAAAGGCTTCCCACAGAGTTGGGCCAAATGTCTTCCTTGGAATTACTGTGGCTGGGAGACAATCCTATCACCAGCACTCTCCCCACAGAGATTGATCTCTTGCACAAAACCCTGAAAGATTTTTCAGTCCAATCTGCCAAAATGTTTGGATTCCTACCAACAGAAATAGGTCTGTTGACATCCTTGACCAAGCTTGATCTGTCAAAAACCAACCTGGTGGGACCGCTGAGATCAGAGCTTGGGAAATTGGATTCCCTTGAGCATTTGGACATTCAGGTTACGTTCTTCCAAGGCATCATCCCGTCAGAACTGGAGAGCTTAAATGATACGTTGAGTGATTTGTTCTTGGAGAATACCTTGTTGACGGGTACAGTTCCATTAGGCCTTTGCAGTGTCCCCCAGCTATACTTCGTCTGCTCAAGTGATCTTTGTGGTTGTGATTGTACGTGTCAATTCATGGCTCAAGGTAGTGTTGACTCATCAACAAATGGCAGGCCTTTGGGTGTAGAGGGAAATGCCAAAGAGCCATAAAAAGCCTGCCGGGCATTGTACGATACCAGCACTAGCTAGAGGTTGTGTTTGGTTTGCAACTACATGCCTCGTACTATTTGCGTGAGCGCGGTAGAGGGATCCGAGATCGATCTACGACTTTGGGTGAATCGAAAGCCTATGTTGTCAGCAATCTTTGTCCATTGATGCCACTTGGATAGACCCGTTCTACATGTAGCTAGCTATTAGGAGAGTCACCAGTGTGATGACTTCTTGCCAATCGGCACCGCCGGTATGCCATGTGGTACTTTACGAAAAGTGTCACTCTCCAATGGTGGTCCTTGTTCATATCATGATGACCGAATGGCCAACAACAGCACCGTCACCACCAAGGGAGTTACATGTACGTGTAAGCGGAGTGTAGGTCGAGATCGTTGGGGTTGCATTTTTAGGAGAGCCAGCTGCCAGCAGCAGTCGCAGCAAAGAGCAATAGCGGTAGCTACCGTAGCGTGGAGCTAACTTTGGGCTCTCTGAAGTTTGAATCAGATATCATGTCAGCGCAGCTGTGCACTGTGCCATTCCCGATTTTCGCATTGATTGTTCTTTTTGATCTTTGTGGGTGTTTTTGTGTATGCCTTTCCTTGACTCATGGGAATTAATTGGGAAATATCTCTGCTGGATGCTTCAATGTCACAGATGGTCTTTGGACTTGCGAAGGCCGGCTGTGACGTAGTGTGGTGATACTCAAATGGCTTGTTGGTGCACATAGCATCCGAGCTCTAGCTAGTTCCACTGGTAGTAGCCACTTATTGCCTTACAGATTTGGCCACACGCTATTACACTCCCAAGAGTGTTGACATTCAATTCCGCCATTGTAGTAAGAACATCCGTAGCATGTCATACACATATGCATAGTACTGTTGGTGATTGCCGGTAAGTCATAAAAATGATTGTGGTTGCACCATGACGGTCCCACGCAGTCAGCAACTACTGACGCTGCTGCGAAGGGAGTACAACTGGTTGCTTGTCGCCACCGTTTCTTCATCGCCACAATAAGCCATCACGCTCCGCCGAGACCGCCCCAGTTGTCATCGTATGTCTTCCCCAAAAACGTGTCATCGTTCTCATCGTGGAGGCAATGAAGATGGTCACAGCACTCAGTCAGCGTGAAAGGAGAAAGCGGCGTTTCCAAAGGGTCGCATTGCAATCGCAACAAGAGCAACTCGCCCGGCCGGTGTGGTCAGGCCATTGTCAGTGCGATCGGTGCTCCGCTGTTCAGCTGTTCGGCATTATTTCCTTCTTTTCCTCCTCCTCCTCATCTATTTAATTAAAAAGCAATCGCTCTTTTACTAGCTAGCTACCGGTACTCTATTAATTAATAGCTAGTACTGGAGTAGAAGGGCAGTAAAAGTGTAAAAGTCGCATGGCCATGTATCATGAAGATTAGTACAAGTAGTGAAATAGTCTAGTGAATAGACTACAGCTGTACTGAGTAGCGATAAATCCCAGCATCCCGATAACGAGATTCCCCGAGCCACAGTGGATTTAGGATTTAATACAAGCCATCCTGACCACTGGACCTCTGTGGAAACGTCATTCCTGGCAAAATACTTAAGAGATGATACACCGAGGCATCGGAGACGATCGAAATGATTTAGCAGACGGAAGCAATAGTCTCCTATATTTAGGAGACGATTCAGTAGGAGACATTCCAATTAGGAGACGATTGTTTCGAAATGGGAGACGATCCGAAAGATTTAGTAGACGATACCGTACAGTTTACATGGTACACTTAGGAGACGATCCGTTGAGAATAGGAGACGACCAGTTGAAAATAGGAGACGATTTAAGAGGAGACAAAAGATAAAATAGACGATCCGTTTTGTCTCCTATTTTTAGGAGACGAAATGACGAAATTCATTAAATAGGAGACGATCAAAAGGATTTAGGAGACGATCGGTAGCACGACTCGAGTTTCCATAGAGGTCCTGAACCAGGCTTCCTCCATCAAATTTTGGTTTCAGCGTTTCAGCGTTTCAACATCATAAAGATCAATTAAGGTGGTTCCGTCCAGGATGTAAGCCAGCGTGAAGCTGTTAATAATAAGCAATCTTTTACACGGTGCTATCGAGTGAAAAAAAAAAAGGAATTGACAGCTGCTGCTAAAGGCGTGCTGGAATGGCTGTCAGCTTCATCGATCGACCTATTGACAGTGCAAGAGCTGTTGGTAATAGTGTTGGTGAGGTGTAAGCGGCGGGATTTGGGTGATGTTTGATGAACCTGTTAGGCTTCTGAATGGGTGGACAACAGCGATCGATTCTTCGATTCGGCTGCTTCGGACCGATAAATCTCGATGCCTGCTGTCAGTATGGCCCTGCAACGAGGCACTACTGTCTTCCTTACACTATTAGCTGCCGATAAATGTATGGTTGTAGGGCCATACAATCAGCAGCCATCGAGAGAATGGGATCTCTAACACACACAGTGGATGTTTCGAGCTAATGGAGTTTTTGTTGCTGTGGTGTTTTCCAAACGGAATTCAGCTTTCTTTTTCGAATCCAGTGAGAAAGCCCCAATCCGTGTTCTATGTACTATTTTACTATAGGACCGCGCAATCCAGTCGCGGTGATCAACCAAAAAAGTGAGGGCAAAATTTGAAGTGATATAATTCTCGAACCAACAGCAAACAATGACCAAATATTCAAATCTTGGTCGTTTCATACGTATGTTTGCACTGTTTCAACACACAGTTCCGGTACCGGTACGTACGGGTAAGATGTCGACACACTAGCTAGACAACGTTGTGGCAACACTCTTCATTACAAACAAAGATAGATAGCTAGCTATCTCACTTTAGATGGCTGACATTGCCTTCATCATCACTATCACTGTCATCATCAAGGGCTCCAACATTGTCTTCTTCATTGTCGCCATCAAGTGCATCAAACGGAATGCACTCCAAATCAGCCAAATCTTTGGTTCCATCCTCTACCATTCGTGCTAAATCATGAGCTGTTTCCTCTGGGCTTACCTCATCCTCAATTTCAGCTTCTGGGATGCATGCTGACTGGCTAGCAGCTGGAATAGAAGCTGCAATTGGAGTGGTGGCAGTCAGCTCTGATAGTAGCTTCCCGGTCAACCTATCGAACAGCTCCTCAGCCGTAGAGTCGCCAGTCTTGTTGCACTTTTTGGATCCGGTCGTAACATGGCCCTTCTTACCGCAGAACCGGCAAAAGCTGCCTTTGCTATTTGTCGTCTTTGTCGTTTTCCTCTTCTTTGCTGGCCGTTTGGCGGCCTTCTCAGCGGCCTTCTCAGCATCGATCCGTGCGGCCTCAGCCGGAAGCTGTTCTTGCGGAAGATCCAAGTTCATGCCTGGGCGGTAGCATTTGTGTCGTTTTGCCCAAGCCTTCTTTGTGGCAATTGTTTCCAAACGGATCCTCTTGTTCTTCTTTTCCGCCCGGTACTGCTTGTACTCCGGAGTCTTGAGCCGGTCCAATCATTTCTGCCGAGCATTCTGCCTGACCGACAGATAATGCTGGTGTGTGTTTGTCATGTCAATTCCAAGCTTGAGGAAAACACGGTTGAAAAACTCCACATATCCAAGGGAGACGATACCGACGGCAAAGGCAAGACGATTGGCTAGCGAACAGGACCCGGAAAAGACTTTGTTCTTAGGTGCGAACCAGGTACAGACGCTGTTGAAGGACTCGTTTGCATTCGTGTCCAAGCCGTGGGCAATCTCTCGCAATCGCTCAAGCTCACAGTAGCGCCCCATTTTCTTCCGTAGTAGCTCGTAAAGTTCAGCATCTTCTTTCTTGTCGCGGTAATACTTCTTGCTCGCAATTAGCACCTCTTTTGTTGCCTTACACCGAGCGCACCAAGCACCGCATTTGTCGTGCGTATCAAAGTGGTGCTCCAAACAGGCCCAGGCGACATCCACATACTCGGATTCATCGCGGTCTTTGAGTGTGCGAGCCATGTATCCGTAGTTCTTGCCAAGACGAATGGAATCCAACCTGGTCATTGTCTTCTTGTCTGCGACCTTGGCCAAATCCAAACGAATGAGTTCCCCCGTCAACTGTTTGCGGCGGTGGTTGGGATCTGCTCTGGCATGGCTTTTCCAGTCCACTGATGCCTCGCACCACCTACTTCAAGAGATTTCAAGATCGACCCAGGGATCCCAGGACTTGGTGGTTGTGGAGGAAAGACTTATCCCTTTTCGCTCCGAATCTGACGTTGGATGTACCCCTGGGGAGGTGGCTTGTCTCTGCTGACAAGCTCCGGATGCGCCACAGGTTCTTCTACGAAGTCGATGCCAACGTCGTCTATCAACAAGTTGATAATGAGGAGTCCGAATTCTGGATGTTCCAACATCCAGTCCCGAACAAGGAACGGACAGTTCATCGCTGGGAGTTCGGAGATGAGACCTACCTGGACGCCAGCATCCTACACAACTCGGTGCCACTGGATCCCCACTTCCCCCGATCTTGCACCTCTGTCCAGCCAGACTCTGGAAAGCGGCGAGTCCTAGACCTGACCCTCTTCAACAAGCGTGAGACAGTGGTAGTTGGTAGTGGTTTCACAGCAGGCATTCCTGCTCGTCCACTACCACCCACACCGACAACATTTGAGGACTTCCTTGCCACTTTGGAGCCTTGGGAAACAGCTCTCTATGACGAGCTTGAGTGGATGGTGGACGCCTACTCAGTCCTGCAGATTGTCACAGCCATGCCCTTCTGGGTGGCCAGCGATGGGGCTGCAGACATTGAAGCCGGTAAGGCGAGTTTTGCATGGGTCCTGGCAGACAACCGCGGCCAAATTGTGCTTCGGTGCTCTGGTCCAGTTTTTGGTATGGTTCCGACTTCATACAGGGCCGAGGCCTATGGCATTCTATCCCCTACTTGCCTTCTTCGACGATTGCTGGAGTTCTACGATCAGACCAGCATGAAGAATTATGTACACTTATGCGACAATGAGTCTGTGACGAATAAGTGCGCTAGCTGTCTCGAGTATGAGGATGGTACCCCAATGATTCGTTGGACTCCGACTGGGATGTCTTGCAGCAGATCGAGGATTCGTTCCGGCTGCAGTCACTGTGCCCAAGATGGAGCACATCAAATCGCACCAGGACAAGCACAAGGCCATCGAAACACTACCCCTAAAAGCACAACTGAACTGCAGAGCTGACAAACTGGCAGGCAGTTACATGAACGACACATCCAACAGGATCACTCCAAGGTACTCCGATTTCCGGCAAACCTGGCCAGCTGCACCTTCCCAGAGGAACATGCACATACAAGCTTCCCAGAACCTGCGGCATCTCAGGAACGACAGCCCCTGTTCGACCACATTGTCAAACTGAACCCCGACTGAGACGAGGACACCCCTGCACTGGTTGATTGGACAGCCCATGGTCGAGCTGTAACCGTCATGAGATCCACAAACCGACAATTGTGAAGTTTCTATTCAATTGTTGCCAGTTGGAAACGGGTCCACCGGGATGACCCCAAGTATGATCACCACTGTCCCCGTTGTGGCGGTGATCACGAGACTGAAACCCATGTTTTACCGATGCCCACATGTTGACGTGGATTTGTGGCGAGGACCATGCAACGAGCGATCAGCACAAAGTTGCGCAAGGATTCCACCGACCCTTCCTCCTGGAAATTGCTCTGGATGGACTACAATACCACTTTGAAGATCGATTCCTCCACCCATGGCATTACCTGACAGGTATAGGGACCTCGTTGACACTCAAAATCTCATTGGCTGGGACAACTTCCTGAGAGGACGTTTGTCCAAGCACTGGGCTAAGCATCAAGATGCATATCTGCATCGGGTCGGCTCCAGGAGACACCAAGACTGGGCAGCTCTGGGTCACCAACCTAGCCTCACTGCTCATCCAGCAGTGGTGGAACCTGTGGGAGGATCGCAATGCTGCCAGGCATGGCAAAGACAGGGAAGACCAGTGAGAAGAAGCACGAACAACTTCAGCGGGAAGTGGAACTATCTACGAGAAAGCGGATCTGATCCCAGCGGAGCTGGTGATTTTATCTTCAAGCGACCGCTTGACGAGCAAATGGCAAAGGCCCAGGCGACATCAAATCGTGGCTTGCCAATTGGCTGCCCGTCGTCGACAAGGCACCAGGGACGAGCATGCACGCACAATGCAGAACAATGACACAGGGTAACTACACACAGAAGGGGTCCTGCCGTAGAATAGATGGCAATCCAGCCAAAGGTAGTTTGTTAGCTGCAAAGCACCCTCGGAGTTTTTAAACTTCTCCGGTGGGGGCTTGCACTAGGCCGGTTCCTATGTGGGCGTCCTTGTACGTCTGAGGTACTCCGGTTCAATATGGCTCCGTTCAGCGGTGTTCTATTGAGGTGCAGCCTAAATAATAAAACTTCGTTATTTTTTTTTTTGTGGTTGGGATCTGCACAAAACTTTGGCTCGGGAATATGGCCAGGAAGTTTCCCTTTGTCCGGACGATCTTGCAATTCACCCTTATTCTTTCCTTTCGTCTTTGGAACCTGCGGTAGAACGGTAGTGTTATTGTTGATTAGATAGTCTTTGTTCGACCACTTAAAATCAGCCCGAATGGACGAGTCATCGTCACAGCAAAGGAGCTCCAGAATAATGCCTTTGTTGTCATATAGATCAATCACGATTTCCAAGGCCAAAGCCGCTTCCATGGCACCAGAAGAATCGTTTGGATCGTGGTTGCGGGAACAATAGTGCTCGGGGTAGTCAGGTCGGGTATCGGCGTTAGGGTGATCCTTTTCGTGCTTTTCGCACTTGCCACACTTTTTGCTCTTTTGACCGAAAGCAACGACCTGTCGAGTCATGGCACCCACCAAACTAGCGTGGCCAGACGATGAATTGTAGAGAAGGCCAAGCGCCGTTGTACGATCCCTTCAATTTGATCTTGACGGGATGGTCTTTGTGCTGCTCGGTGAGTGACAGCTTCCACGCCAAATAATCTTCCTCTGTTGTTGATCGCCTGACTTCCTCATTCAGGTTTTCCATCAGGATTTCATCCCTCAATTCCCGCAAGATGGGACCAATCCGTCGCTCTATCGTGGGAAAGGTTCGACTAGACATTGTCGTATCATTTGGTAGCCCCATCAATCCAAGCAGTTTGCCGGCTTCCACTCCACCGTCACCATTCGCAATATTCCCAAGAACGAATACTAGATTGAGCTCATAATCGGTGCTCCTCTCATATTTCTTGTCGTTATGCATTGTTGTCTTTGCGGGAATCGGTAAGCCGTAGACATAGTCGCATTCTTCGTTGGCGCATCTAAGTCTAATTTGTGACACAATGCCGCAGTTGTGGACGGTCATGATCAACGGCATCGGCTCACCATTAAGGTCGCAATCAGGGCATTTGGCAAAATCAGCAACAATCTTTTCGACTTGGCTCGTCTCCAACAGTAGGCGGCTGCTTGCTTTGGTGTTGAATTCAGTGGCGGTAAGCTCCTTGTCTTCTTCTTCACTGGTAGCCTCTTCTGCCTCATCAGTAGTAACAGCTTCTGCAGCTTCATCTGCATGCAAATCTTCCTCAAACAACCTCTTCTTCTGATGTTTGTTTCTACCAGTGCCACCGTTCCTAGTGCCAATTCCAATGCCAGGAGTAGCAGACAAATCAGTGTTGGTTCCAGGAAGATTCCTCCCTCCTTCTGCATGTAGTAGCTTGGAATGTTCAATGCTAGAAGATGGCTTCCAGTATGGCGAAGGAGTAGGCAGCGGCATCCTCTCACGGTTGTGGTTGCGCTCGAGTTTATGCTACTGTACGGATAATTGACAGCTGCGCCTTTTGTTGTTTGGCGGCAAGAGAATACAATCTTCCAATGCTGGATTCGTTCTTTTCAGTTTCAGAGTGTCGGCATGCGCGGCACGGATGAAAGACTTAGAGTCGAGGTGCGCTGAAGGTAAAATTTGGCACTCGAAGATAGAATTTGGCTAAAGATATGGACTACGAATTTCGAAATTCCGTATTCCGTACATATGCGAAAGATATGCGAACAAATGGTATGTTTCATACGTCCGTTTTATTACCAGATTAAAGCTGGATTACATCCTGGACGGAACCACCTTAATTAAAAACACATCCATCCATTATGTCCCGATCAGACATCGACCATTACCGTAAAAAGTAAGTCACGTGAAGTTTGCTTAAAAACGTCTCCTCCGGAGTACTAGGTAGTACGTACCACACAATGTCATTGTCAACGATACTCCCTGCCGGTACTAGCTACTAGTAGAGGGAGCACGGCACCAAGGTAATAATGTCATGGGACTCGTCACTCGACTCTTTTTTTCAAAGCCATGCCACACGCCACAGACTCTTTACGGTTACCTTTCCGGTTGTTCTATAGAATTCCGGAATCGTCCCGGAAGTACGGCAGTAATTACATGTACCAACCAAGCCATAGAGGCCGCAACCGTCATCGTGTTCAGTGATTTTGCACCTGATTTGCCAAGTACCGGTGGTACTGCTAGCTAGCGAGTGGTACCAAGTACCAGCTAGCCGTCGACCCCACAACAACAGAATCGAATCATTCTTTCAATCATTCAGCTCTCTTTCGTCCGAGGTATCAGATAGATAGACATAGCACCATGAAGAGTAAGAAGGAGACAGAACGACAAGAGCAAGAGCAAGAAGCTGAAGAGAAGTTTGTTGCCACCGTCACATCGACGGCAACACAGGGACAGAGACACTGTCGCAACCAGTCGAGTGAAACTCCACGACAAACAGATTCTTCCTCCAACAGGGCTGTATCTCGGCATGGCCTTCATCACAGCAAAGAAGACATGGTAGTCAAACTATCAGCTGCTATGGGTATCAAGGAAAGCAACAAGATGGGTGCAGAGAATCGAGTAGGTGCCGTGTCAATTGATTCTTCTAGTCTTGGCTTTGGACGCGGAAAGCAAGATGCCGAAATCAAACGCACAGCAGCAACCGGCACCCACCAGAAGAGCAGGACTGTGGACATGGAATCGGGACCTGTACCAATGGATTCTACTTCTCTCCACAGTGTGGCATCTTCCAATCCTGGCATGGGACGCAGCAAGCAGGATGCCAAAATCAAACAAGCAGCCGCAGCTGGGCTCCGACGGATTAGCATGACTGCAGACATCAAACCGGGAGCTGTATCCATGGATTCTGCTTCCTTCCACAGTGTGGCATCTTCCAGCCCTGGCCTCGGCCTCGGACGCGGCCAAAAAGATGGTGAAATCAAGCGCACAGCAGTAACGGGTACCCACCTGAATAGCAGGACTGTGGATGTGAAACCTGGAGCTGTACCAATGGATTCTACTTTCCTCCACAGTGTGGCATCTTCCAGTCCTGGCCTCGGACGCAGCAAGCAAGATGCCAAAATCAAACAACAAGCAGCAGCTGGGCTCCGACGGATTAGCACGACTGCAGACATCAAACCCGGGAGCTGTACCCATGGATTCTACTTCCTTCCACAGTGTGGCATCTTCCAGCCCTGGCCTCGGCCTCGGGCGCGGCCAAGAAGATGCTGAAATCAAGCGTGCAGCAGTAACGGGTACCCACCTGAATAGCAGGACTGTGGATGTGAAACCTGGAGCTGTACCAATGGATTCTACTTCCCTCCGCAGCGTGGCATCTTCCAGTCCTAGCCTTGGACAAAGCAAACAAGATGCCGAAATCAAACAACAAGCAGCAGCTGGGCTCCGACGGATTAGCACGACTGCAGACATCAAACCGGGAGCTGTACCAATAGATTCTAGTTCTCTTCACAGTGCCAGTCCCGGCCTCCGACGGGGCAGACAAGATGCCGAAATCAAGCGTGCAGCAGTAACAGGCACTCACCAGAATAGCATGAATGTGGACATGGAACCGGGAGCTGTGCCAATGGATTCTACTTCCGTCCACAGTGTGGCATCTTCCAGTCCTGGCCTTGGATGTGGCCAAGAAGATGCCAAAATCAAAGTTGCAGCAGCAGCTGGGCTCCGACAGATGAGCATGACTACGGAAGATGAACTGGGTGATGTACCAATTCATTCTACTTCGCATCACAGTGTGGCATATTCTAGTCCGGGCCTCCGATGTGGCAGACAAGATGCCGAAATCAAGCGTGCAGCAGTTGCTGGCGTCCAATACAATAAGGCAGACACAGACAAAGAAACACAAACAGGAACTGGAACCCAACACCAGGAAGAACCAGACGAAACGCCTATAGGGACGCACACAGTGACTCCCGGAGAACCGCTTGGATTTTCTACGACCCCAGTCGGCGCAGACACGGATACAGATGCAGACCCAGACCTAGACCTTGATGCGTCGATTCCACCAGAACAAGCCCCAGGTACCCTTGAGGATGGCCTTCCCGTGGCCATCGAAGTATCTGACAACTTTGACCTACCCGTAGCGGATTTGGCTCCTACTGGACAGTATAAGGACAGAGCAGAAATGAACAAGCAATCACTCATCCTGCGCACATTATTGTACGGTGGCTGTGTTGCCGCCGTTGTCATTATGGTGACTGTGCTGGTCAAATATAGTAGAAACGACAAGGTCACCAACAACAGTGTATCTGATTCACCCACCTACTCGCCACGGCTCCCAGAAAACACCCAAAACTTGTCTGGTGTGGAGCTCCTAGTTTTGGAAGCTTTGTCCAATCATACTCTGGAAGCACTGGAGGATCCCAACTCTCCCCAGTCCCTTGCCTATGGGTGGATACTGGAAGACTTGGAAGAAAACAACTACACACACGCCAGCAGGATCAGGCAAAGGTATGCCCTGGCCACTCTCTTTTATGCTACAGGTGGGAATGACTGGTATGAAAATGAGAAGTGGTTGAATCAATCAGTTCACGAGTGTTTTTGATTCTCTCAAGAGTGCATCAGAAAGGAGGATTGCACTCCCTGTGAGATCCCATCCAACTCGCTCAACAGCTCCAACCAAGCTGTCCACATGGAATACGACCCTTATCAACACATCTTGCTCCATTCCAATGCTCTGCAAGGCACCTTGCCACTAGAACTGTTCTGGTTAACAGACCTCAAGACAATTTCCATTTCCAAGAATAGTGATCTCACCAGAACTATATCTTCCCATATTGGGAAGTTGAGGCAGTTGGAATTGTTCTACATCGACGTCACAATGATATCTGGACCAATCCCTACAGAGTTGGGACTTCTTTCTGACACCCTCTCTATATTTTCTGCCATCAAAGCTCAACTTGAAGGCACAGTTCCCTCGGAGCTTGGGCTGCTGCAAAAGTTCGAAGAATTCTCCGTGGATGGAAACATGATCACAGGAGCCTTACCAGAGGAACTGGGGGATGCCACCAGTTTGGATTCCCTAGTGTTCATTGGGAACTTTTTATCTGGGACTATACCAGAATCTATTTGGCATCTCCCCTTGAACACTCTTGCTTTGGGGCAGAATCAACTCACAGGAACCATACCTACGGAAATTGGGTTGCTGAGCAATCTCACCTATCTGTCTCTTGCTTTTAATGGTTTCTCCGGAGAGATACCATCGCAGATTGGATTTTTGACTGATGTTGCAATTGTGAATCTCTATTTCTCCAGCTTTACCGGCACCATCCCTACAGAGATTGGTCAGCTCTCTGCTGTCGATTTCCTTGGGTTGAATTCCTGCACCTTCACTGGAACTATTCCCACCGAGATTGGCCTCCTAACGAACTTGAGACTGGGCTTTGGGGCAGATGGCAACAGTCTCACAGGATCAGTTCCGAGTGAAATTGGCCAAAACATCAACCTGGAAGCTTTGTCTTTGGGCAATACCAACCTAACCGGAACAATACCATCTGAGTTGGCGAATGCGCCATTGACCATGCTATTTCTGGAAAACTCTCTTCTGTCTGGCTCTCTCCCTGAAGGGCTCAGCCCAAATATTTACTACTTGTCGTTGTCGAACAGCACATTCCTGACTGGCACAATCCCCCAAAACCTGACAAGCTTGGATTTTTTGATGGTGGCAGGGACAGGGTTGTCTGGAATACTGCCAGAATATGTCTGCGGAGATGATTTTCTTGGTCTAAGTTTTGACTGCAGCCCTTTGCTATGTGGATGCAGTTGTCTTTGCTCCAATGAAACCAACAGCTCTACATGATCGTGGGTGC